>SKCR01013167.1:0-19834 GCA_019454045.1 Zanthoxylum bungeanum
AAAATTGGTTGTGCGTCGTGATTTAGATGGCCTGCGTCGCGATGTGATCTGGAAAATTTTCCAGAAACACTTCTGGTGCAAGACGCGTCACGATGTGAATGGATCATGCATCGTGACGCGCATGTTAAAAATTTGGGCACCTCTCTGGATGGCTCGGGTCGCGATGCGCCCTGCTTTACGTCGCTACGCGTGGATAAATATTTGCCCAATTTAGTTTTTCACCATTTCAGTTTCACCCGAATGCGTTAGGGGCTACCCTATAAGTCCCGTATCAACTCGTATGTTCATGATAAATAGTGATATATGTTCAATACCTTCAAAGTGAAAACGCTTACGTGAATAAGAAAATTTTAATCTGATTCTGTAATGCGTTTATTAGTCCATTCTAATCTAGTTTATCCGTTGATAAATCATCATAGGAAACACACATTCTTCGACAGAGTGATGAAAGGCTAGCGGAATTCCAAAACAGTGAGTGGACACTATTCTTTTAAACTGACTTTTATTTTTATTTTTTTATTTCAGACTTATATTTTTACGCTTTAGGGCGTTAGAAGATTTTCTTTATAGTCATTTTATGCAAAGTTATGTTTGAGGAAAAAAAAAATTCTTCAGAAAATGTTTTGTACAGTTTTGAGATTCAAAGTATGATTTTTATGTTTTTTGAGGCATGAGGCAAAAACCCACCTCAGTATGGAACTTGTACAGACATGGAAATGATAAATAGAGAACATGTGCATATGTAGAAGACTGGGCAGACGGCGATACGTAACGCCCACAGATCCTAGTTCAGGGCTTGGGGGATGACGATATGTAACGCCCATTAACCCTATTTTCATAGCTTTGTGGGTAGCATAAATCCGCACCCCCAGTTATAATTCTCTGGCTTTGGGGGACGACGATACGTAATGAACCAAAGTCATGGATTTGCATTCCTGGCTCCTGATAGGCGTATGAGGGATAGAGTTACGTAACGCCCTCATATGTCAAGTTTTTCAGATACATACCAGATTTTCAGTATACGGTTTTTAGAAATTTCATAGGAAATTTCTTCGGTCCCTACTTCCTAGGAAATTTCTTAGGTCATTATTTCCTAGGAAATTTCAGATTCCAGATTATGGAGCATTGTGCTAGAAAGATTTTGCAGAAGATATAGAGTGATCAATTGATGAAAATGATCAGGAGTTAAATTGAAGAAAGCAAACCGAGGAATTTTTAGCAGTAGTGCCATAATGTAAGGAAATATATAAGATATACTGATTCAAGAGAGTCATAGGCTCATAGATGAGCAGTATGTGTGTTTAGATCACCATAATTAGAAGATCTCAGGATAAAATCCCACCCTCCCAATCCTCGTTGAACAACAATCGCAGAAACGGATCTTCAAGGTTATCTCAAGATATTCCTTAGAAATAAGTGAAAGTATAGTAAATGAAGACCGAAAACATAAGACCCTTCAATGTAGATTAGGGACGAAACAAAAGTAAGAGATAATTCTGAGAAAATGAGTCCAAAAAGAAGTTGTTAAGATGGAGTGGTACATAAATAAGTTAGTAGTCAAGTAATGACCGAAACTCCAAGGAACCAAGGATTGATGAAAGGATGAGTATGTAAAGAAAGAAGGTATTGCTTAGGAAAGAAGGCAGAGACATATACCAAGGAAGCTCTCAGTAGATAGTAGAAAAAAACCGAGAATGTAAAGTGTACTAAGAAAAAATTAAGGAGTGAGGCAGTTTGGGTACAACGACGGTAGGAAGAATACTTAATAAGTAAAGGTAACAGTAAGTAACAACAAGGAAATGTTTGGTCAGGTAATCATATAAAGTACCCAGCCCTAGTCTAAGATGACCAAACCACTACGAGTTTGGGATGGTTTTAGCCGCGGGTATAGGTGGTTTGGTAAATTCTTATCATAGTACGGAGATGAAGAGATAAGTTATTCTGAAGCTATAATTGGCATAGAAAATGAATTCTCGAGCTACGGAATATTGGCAAATATTTGAGTAACGACCTTTGAAAGAAAAGTACGAAATAGTATGAACTTTAACCAGAACCAAATCACTAACATCGATGTGAATAGCATGGAATACCGTTTAAGTACCAAAGTGCACCCACTTGAGCTTGAATTTTTAACCAATCGAGAAAGACCACTAGGAAATTATCCAGAAGCAACATTTTGAGTACAAGCGGCCTCGGTACACAATATCAGTAAGTTAGAAAACACCAAGCCCCCATAGAAAAGCAGAAATTTTGGAACTTGAAGAGATAAGCTCATAAACAGTGTCGAAGGTTGCAAGGAGAATATAGAAAGTTAATAGCTAAGTGATGAGAAAGAATATTAAGATTAAGTTGGACAAGTGGAGCAAAGGGATACTGAGAACAGGTATGGAGACATCAGAATCTTTAGTGAGAGTTAAAGGTACCATCTACTAAGAACCTGATCAAGTTAAGTGATTTTGGAGCATAAGTAAAGATCTAGAAGAAACAGATTTCCTAGAGATATGGAATATTGAGCACAGCTAAAAATCCAAAAATACGGTAGATAGGAATACCCAATGAAGATCTTATGAAACAAGAATGAGATAATACTTCTCAGTAAAGAACCTAATGGGATATTCACTAAAGCCACGAACTATCAAGTAGCTTACCCGAGCACGACAAGAGGTAGGATACTTGGGTTTGAAGATAAAGAATATTAATGCCTATCAGTTAAATGGTAAATATTCAGTCTGGTAGATATTTTCCTTGTGAATTTAAATAGAATATCTGATGACATAGTATAGGAACCTATGATCCCGAGATCTATGAAAAGAACCCAAGTTTAAAGAGGATTCGAGAACGAATCCTACTTAAGGGGGGAGTATTTGTAAAGACCGGAGGTCCCTACTACTGTTGACTCCTTGATTGTAGTACTGTTAGACCACTAGACGAGTGTTACGTAATATAATTTATGTCCGAGCATATACACATTCGCAAACAGCCTCATCATTTAATCAATCCTTGGTTCCTTGGAGGAAAAAAAAATATAGAGAAGGTAGGGAATTGTAGACATGGTACTGAGGTACGGCGATGCTGTCCAGGCTCGCGGCCCGTTGGGAGTACGTAGTAGCCCGCAGGGGACTTAACCAGAGAATAAAGGAGTCTCCACCCAGTGTGAACTGGGAAATGATTTAAGGCCGCACTCACCCCTCGCATGGGAAGACCTCAAACTGTTGGGTTCGGATTAGTCCCTTACTTATGCCAATTGTAATGAAAGGATTTATGCAATAGTACAACTAAGTCTTATGAAACACATGCAAGATAATTTAATCAACACCCAAGTTTGCACACCTATAAAAGTAAATCAAATAAAAAAATCATGTAATTCCATAAACATATCAAATAAAGAAGTGCGAGAATGTAAATAAATAATAACAGTAAAAGCGTTAATATCAAAGAGAGATATTTAAGCACATGATGCAAAAAAGAAATAACTAAAGAGACAAATATGTGAAATAACAAGGAAGATAAATAACACAAAATAAATGCGGAATAATAAATATGTGACTAAAGAATTTGACTGTTTTCAATGTAGGACTTCGCATACCCGGTTGGACGTATTTAACGTCCAATCAAGCATGCCGTTTCCAGGACGACAAAATAAAATATAATAAAGGGCGACATCGGGTCTTACCTTTTAAATCGCTTCTCGGGAGTGCGTTACACCATCGTTGGAAAGGTTAACATTTTCCGTTGTTTTTCTGATTCGCTGGTTCGCTGTTTCCACTTGCTGTTTTCTCTGTTTTCACTCCGCTGTTTTGAACTATTTTTATACTATTTTTGGAGTGTTCATGGATTGTTTTTAGGTGAGTTTTGGGACTATTTCTGGACTATTTTGGAGGTTCAGGATTGTTTTAGGGGGTGATTTTCGGGACTATTTTTGGGTGATTTTCGGTCACTATTTTACTGTTTGGGGCTGCTGTTTTTGGGTTATTTTCGGGACTGCGTTTGTTCGATTTATGGGCTGTTTTTTTCTTCACTGTTTGTGGCTTTGTTTGCTGTTTTATTGGTCGGTAATGAGGGTGTTGAACTGTGTGTGTGGCTTATGTGTGTTTGTGGAGTGTGTGTGTAGCTAGGTTTATGTGTGTGTCTTCGTGAGTTGGTTTATGTGTGTTAGTGAATGGTTAGTGCGTGAGTTGGTTTGTGTGTGTTAGTGCGTTAAGAGTGTGTTTGTCGGATGATTAGGTTTATGTACAGATGCGCAGAATCTACTGATTAGTAGGGAGACTGACTTCAGTTGAGATCTACCTGCGAGTCGGAAACGGGACGAAAGTCGCTGTTTTAACCCTAGAATCATAAGTTTAGGAACTACCCTTCGGGTATGTACTTAATTAGGAAACCAAAGTATAGTACTCATACAACTAACAAGAGAACAATTTAATTGTTGCTCTCCATGCTGTTTTCCTAAAAGAAATACCTATATGCAGTGGTAAGTGGGAGAAAGTAAAACTCGATGAAAATCAGAGAAATACTGTTCTAGGCACCGATTCCTTAACGGAACAGAAACAGTTCATCAGGGATGAAACTGTACCACAATCTTCGAATACACAAGAACCGCGTAAGTCGGAGAGAGTCAGAAAACAACCTGGGAGGTATAGGTTTCTGATCTCACCTCATGAAGATGTCAATCTTATTGAGGAATACGAACTGGCTACGTATGAGGAAGTGATACAATATATCGACTCCCTATTATGGAAAAGTTGTTAGTGTCCTAGATATGCCACAGGATCTCTAAGCGTGATTCGTGTGTGAATAAAAATAAAAAATAAGTTGCGGAAGACTTACATTGATCGGTTGAGTTCAAAACTTTCATGGATGTTGAAGTTTCAAAGCTCTTGGGTGAGTATCCCTATCACCTTCATTTGACTCCCTTAAGTGCTAGCTTGAACTAATGGAACAAATTTGATCTCCCAAGGAGAAACAAATTCGCCCTATGGAGAGAGAAGTAATCGGCCTCCTCAAAGGAATAAGCCATTCGGCCATGACTTCCAAAGTCAGAGAGAGAGCCACATGCCTTTTTTTTTCTTAATTTTCGGCCTGCAACTTATTTTCTTTTCTCATTCGGCCGAATTCACTTTCAGAGAGAGAGCAGCCATTTCTTATTTTCTTAATTTTCGCACGTCAAATGGCTTTTTTTTGTTTCTCATTTGGCTGCCCCAAAAAGACAATGCCCAATATTTTTGTTTTTTTTTGTTTTCTTTTAATTGCCACACGCTATTCAAGGAAAAAGCAAAGTCAGTAGCTTTTGATCATTTATAAATGGGCGCGTCTATAATACCCCTGGTATCACATACCCAGGGGTATGTTGACCGTTGGATTTAATAAAATTTTTTAAAAAATTAAATAGTTAAAAACAATAAAAAACCGGTAAATAATTTTTCAACCGGTCACAAATGTCAAATATATTTGTTTCTCAACACTCAACTCACTTCTCACTCTCTTCAAAACCATTTGACCTAGATTCTTCTTCACCTCATCGTTCCTTCTACTCACAACACCCCTACTCACGTCGTTGCTGTTTCTCATCACTCCGTTGGTCAGATTGTTTATAGGAGCAGGCTGCAACTGAATTTTCAACAACGTCTCATGGGGCGCTTGTGATTTGGTCTCTTTCGGTGCCCAAAACGCCGTCGTCGTATTCTGCCCCAAGGTCCTCACAAACCCACTTCAGTTTTTTCATTCCTGTACTATAAACTCAGTTATTCTTCCTTTTTGGTTTATTATTGTTATTTATTATTAGAATTTTTATTTACAGACTGCATTTAGGAAGGTATGTAATGGCCATACCATTTCATTGAGGTATACATGATTTCTCCATGGTATAAATTTATCATTACCTTCAGTCCTTGATGGGTTGCATCTTCAAACTATGTATCCTTTTTTTCCTATTGAATTTGTTTTTCACTTGTTCTTGTTTTTAAGCACTGAAAATGCAGGGGTCATGGATAGTGCTCCAGAGTGTTGGAAGCACCCCTTGTTTATTGGGAAAAGCAGTTGATTGTAACTATATTCGTGGTCCCAAATACTTGGAAGTAAATGCTCCTGAAATTTCTGTATTACATGGTTTTCTCCTTAAAAAAGCTTGTCTGATACCATTAACATGGTTTAACATAGTTCATCTTTCTGTAGATTGATGTCGACATCGTATATTCTACTGTTGCTAATGGAGTTTTGGGCCTTGTAATTGGTGTAATTACGACGTTGGTGGTTGATATGACTTTCCTTGTACAGGTATGTATGATGGCCCCTAATAATGAGTTTGATAATCTTTACTTAATTACATGTTTCGACACTATTCAAGTTTTTAAAAGTGGGTTCTTCCATCTTGCACAAACTTGAACTTCTGGAACCAATTGCATTCTCAATTCTGTCTAGGATGGCCTTATCATATGTCCCCTCAGTCCAGAGAACTTCTATATTGAACAACAAATTTTTTCTACTGACTGCAACCCAAGCCTTGGTTGAGAAAAATTGAAGATTTAGGTAAATGAATAAATGTAATTAAAATAAATTATCGAAGTTTTTGTCTACCGAAGCTCTCTTACAAAACAGCCCATACAAGCAACACCTTGCCTAGCTAATTAGACAACACTACCACAAGCATCCGGAATTGTCAGAGATATTGGAACTGCACTATAACATATGCGATGGCTCTTCCATTACATCAAATTTGTGAATTTTCTTTTTTATCATTAGGATTTGGATTACAAACTGTCATGAAAATTTTATTTTGAAATAATAAAAAAACACCAAAACATACTCTATTTTAATTGCATCTCTATTATAATACTTCTAGATGTTAAGATCGTGTTCAATAGATTTGGAAGTCAATGTGTTGATGCTTTAATATTACATGTGTACATCTTGAAGGTGATTGTTATGTTTGCTTTGAATAGTATGTCTATCGTCTGCACTTTTTAATGAGAATATCAGAAAAGAGAATTTTGGAGGACATTTTAATCATTATTACAGTGGAGAGGCTCTGGGCAGAGATTATTGTACTGTAATGACCTTGAAATGGTATGATGCTACGTCTCATCTTCATCTTTCTCGTTTCTGTGTAGGCAAATACTACCGATGAATTACCAGAGAGGTTGATTGGTGTTGTACGTGTCTCATATAGAACTCAAGTCTGCAATTGTCCCAAAGCTGGAACCAGATACATCATGACTGGTATCACCTCAGCTCAGCTGTTTTTATACAAGAATCATTTGTTAGGCATACATGTATTGTTGAACTGAAAGCTATGTGATTGTTTTTACTTTCCGTTTCCATTTTCCACTATATCAAATAGACTTTCACATGAAGAGATGCTAAGTTATTTATTATTTTGCTATTTTGACAATTTGTATGGGGAATATTCTGTAACTATTGTATTGTATCATCTACTTTTTGTTTTTCTCATTGACAGTGAAGGTATGTTACATTACCACAATCACATAAGAATGATGTTACTTGCATCAATGGAATTATGTTTTCATAAAATGAGGCAGTTTTTATGGGCAAGAACCTTTGCCAAGTGATGCTTCTAAGGAAGGTTGTCATATAATGTACTTTTTGACTGTCACTTGATTTTCATTTTGAACCTTTTAGTGGCAGTATGACATTCCATTTGAAATTCTCTATTAGTGAATGCATTAGCACTGTAAAGCATTTCTTTTTTTTTTTTCCTCTGTTTTTCCTGTTGTTTTTCTTCTTCTGCGGCAGTGTTGTTAGAGGCGCACTGAGGCGCGCCTCGAGGCGAGAGGCGCACGAGGCGATCGCCGATGCGCATCTAACTGGTTGAGGTGAGGCGACTCCAGCGAGGCGACGTGAGGCGCAGCGAGGCGCGCGAGGCGCAGTGAGGCGTGAGGCGCAACGAGGCGCGCACATCATGGTTTTACTGTTTTTTGGTCATTTTTTTTTTTAATTTTTTTTTCCAAATCTTTTTCTTTTTTCATCTTTTTTCTTTTTTTCCATTTTCTTTATTTACTATACTTTCTTTTACATTTGTGTTTCTTTTTTCTTTCATAGTTTTGTTTTATTTTTCTTTTTTTACCTTTTTCAGTTATGTTCATTTCTTCAATTTTTTTTAATTTTCTTTATTTATAATTCTTTTTTTACATTTGTATTTTTTTCCTTTTACAGTTCTTTTTTTAACTTTTTTAACTCTGTTTCTTTCTTCATCTTTTTTCTTTATTTTTCTTATTTTCTTTATTTACGATTCTTTCTTTTATATTTTCTTTATTTACGATTTTTTTCAGTTATGTTTTTTCAGTAGATTTTTTTTAATACTTGTTATTTTTCATTTTCTTGAACTTGAACTATGCATATTTTTAATTACTCTTGTTTTTATTATTTTCTTGAATTTGAAGTTTTCAATTGTGCATATTTTGTCAAGTATTATGAACTAGACAAGTAGAAATAATATAAAATAGAGTATATGTCAAAATATTATTATCTATTTTTTTATATTTTTATATTCACAAGTTATTGATGCATATATTACAAATTTAAAATTATTATTAATAAACTTGCGCCTCGTGTCTATGAGGCGTGCGCCTCGCACCCCTCGCCTCGCGCCTCGCTTTTCTGGCTCTGATCGCCTCGGTGCGCCTCTCGCCTTTAACAACCTTGTTCTGCGGACTATGAGTTGTGTGGAGAGAAGATATGGTGGTGGTGTTTTAGGAGAGTGAATTACTAAAAGATTTTGCATGTGAACTCTAGACATTTTAGTATGAAGCTTTGAATTTGCATCTTCATACAAATGAGTACTATGATTTTGCAACATGTGAAACTCATTGAAAACATTTATTGACTTCACTTTTAATGTTTCTAACTGCACCATGGAAATAATAAAAACTCTTATTGTAATTTTTTTTATTGAAAAATATGGAAAATACTTTTCAATAGGTTTTACAGATGGGATTGTGCAAGTATTGACTAGCTTTTATCTAATACTAGCTTTGAGTGCTACATGTACTAACCCCTCTATTTGATTGATCTAGTTATCTTCACCACCATGCATCTTGAGCACTCTTTCTAGTGTTCGCTGAATATTTTAAGAATTACTTCAAGAGGTAAAACTAAAACTCACGGTTTGTTTGTTGTATGATTCCATTTTGGATATAAAGTATAACATAAATTGCTTATATGTAGACAATATTACAAAACATTGATTCAAAACATGGTACAATTTCTCCAAATATTCATATCATTAGTTTTTTGGTTATTTTGGGCTCCATCCATTTTGTATGATGGGTGTTTTTTTTGTGCTCTGGCAGTCTACTAAGGCAGTTTGCAAGCGGTGGGAGAATACAACACACGACAGCAGTTGAATTCATTACAAACACAAAAAATGAAACCTTCGAAATTCACAGCTAGAATGACAAAGAACACTAAAAAGAAATGTCGTTTACAGAGAAAGGATTGACATTTGCTTTAGTTGTATGTTACTCACAGTGGACTGTACATATAAAAATTTATGTATGCATTTCTGTATACTCAAAAAATGCCTAATATGGCTGAAAATTATGTATGTATTTACTAAAAATCTGTTCAAAATTACACCATCCAAAAATATTGGTTCAATTAGATGTAATTGCTACATATTGATTATATCCAAAAATATTGGTACATATTGATTACAGCATCCAAACATGTAATCCAAATATTGAATATAGTGTTTATATGGAGTAAGGCCACCATGTGCAGTTTTCGTAACAAGTATGTGAAGATTTTCCAAAAATACTGATGGGATTCCTTGAAATGTATTTTACCACGATCGGCTACTTTACATGGAGAGGAAGTTTATTAAATTATTAAACATTTAACAAAACCAATAACTTTGAAATTTAAGTCATAGTAAATAAATGTGTGATTAACAAAATATTAAGTTGTTATATAAAAAAAAGATTCATCTTCATGCTCATTAAATTTAGTAATTCTAAAATTTTTTAATAAATATTAACTAAAAAAAATCATCTTGATGCTCATTAATTGTCGTAATGAATAACAATTGTAAGCGAAAATAAAAAGTTTAAAATCCATCTATATGCTCATTAACATATGTAATTAATGAAAATTATAAGTAGATATCAAGATTATTAACTTATGGTAATTCAAAAAAATGCTCATCTTATGTAATTAATAAAAAGTCATTTTCATACTAAATACCTTTCATATGAAATAAAAATTATTTATAAAAAAAAATTAAAAAAAATTCTCCTCCATGCTCATTGGGTTAGATAAATTAATAACCCAGCAAATAAAAAGAAAAAAGTCACTCAATATAAGTTATGCTGGGGCGCACAAATATTGAGTGGAACCAATAGACTTGTCACAATTGATCATAATACTAGACTATTATGGGTCGAATCAAACTCGTCTTTGTTTCTTTATGTCATATGCAGTCTAATACACGATATATTTATCGAATAAAATCATACAATTTCAACTTCAAATTAAGGAAACGAGACAAGTATGAATTTAAACTCTCATACCAAATATCGATGATAATTATATTAAGTAAAAAAAAAATACATGGTAACAAATATAATTTAAAAATTACTTATCTTATGTAATTAATAAAAATTCATTTTCATACTCATTAGCTTTCATTTAAATAAAAATTAATTAAAAAATTAAAAAATCTCCATAATGCTCAATAACTTTAGTGAAATTGATTTTTTATTAATTACATTAAACATGATATTGAATAAAAAGTAATAGTTAGATATGACCAATAAAATGAAACTTGACACCATTGATATGCAATTTCACCATTGAGATGCAACTTTCAACCATAAAAATAATGCAATAAATGTGTAATTAATAAAAATTCATTTTCATACTACGTAATTTATGCGCCCTAGCATAAGGTAAGAGGTGTTTTTAGATAAATTAAAAACCCAGTAAAAAAAAATCACTCAACATTTGCGTTAGGGCGCATAAATATGACCATTGAATATGCAACGTATACCATTAAACTTGTAACTTTCACCAATAAATATGTAATATTTCTAAGATGAAACCTTTAGCAATAAACATGCAACATGAGACCATTGGACTTGAAATTTTAACAATAACATGCAATTGCATCTGCCTCGAAAATCATACATGTAATTATGACCATTGAATAAGCAAACTCTACCATTAAACTTGCAACTTTTACCAATAAATATGCAATATTTCGAAGATGAAACCTTTAGCAATAAACATGCAAAATGAAACCATTGGACTTGAAATTTTAGCAATAACATGCAATTGCATCTGCCTCGAAAATCGCACCCGTAACTATGACCATTGAATATGCAACTTCTACCATTAAACTTGCAACTTTCACCAATAAATATGCAATATTTCGAAGATGAAACTTTAGCAATAAACATGCAAAATGAAACCATTGGACTTGAACTTTTAGCAATAACATGCAATTGCATCTGCCTCGAAAATCACACCCGTAACTATGACCATTGAATATGCAACTTCTACCATTAAACTTACAACTTTCACCAATAAATATGCAATATTTCGAAGATGAAATTTTTAGCAATAAACATGCAAAATGAAACCATTGGACTTGAAACTTTAGCAATAACATGCAATTGCATCTGCCTCGAAAATCGCACCTGCAACAACGATCGTTGAATATGCAACCTCCACCATCAAACGTGAACTTTCACCAATAAATATGCAATATTTCGAAGATGAAACCTATAGGAATAAACATGCAAAATGAAACCATTGGACTTGAAATTTTAGTAATAACATGCAATTACATCTGCCTCGAAAATCGCACATGCAACAACGACCGTTGAATATGCAACATCCACCATCAAATGTGAAACTTTCACCAACAAATATGCAATATTTCGAAGATGAAACCTTTAGCAATAAACATGCAAAATGAAACCATTGGACTTGAAATTTTAGCAATAACATGCAACTGCATTTGCCTCAAAAATCGCACCTGCAACAACGACTGTTTAATATGCAACCACTACCATTAAACTTGCAACTTTCACCAATAAATATGCAATATTTCGAAGATGAAATTTTTAGCAATAAACATGCAAAATGAAACCATTGGACTTGAAATTTTAGCAATAACATGCAATTGCATCTACCTCGAAAATCGCACATGTAACTATAACCGTTGAATATGCAACCTTTACCATCAAATATGTAACTTTCACCAATAAATATGCAATATTTCGAAGATGAAACCTTTAGAAATAAACTTGCAAAATGTAACCGTTGGACTTGAAATTTTAGCAATAACATGCAATTGCATCTGCCTCGAAAATCGCACTTGTAACTATGACCGTTGAATATGCAACCTACACCATTAAACTTGAAAATTTCACCAATAAATATGCAATATTTTGAAGATGAAACCTTTAGCAATAAACATGCAAAATGTAACCGTTGGACTTGAAACTTTGGCAATAACATGCAATTGCATCTACCTCGAAAATCGCATATGGAACTATGACCGTTGATTATGCAACCTTTACCATCAAAAATGTAACTTTCACCAATAAATATGCAATATTTCGAAGATGAAACCTTTAGCAATAAACATGCAAAATGAAACCATTGGACTTGAAATTTTAGCAATAACATGCAATTACATCTGCCTCGAAAATCGCACATGCAACAACGACCGTTGAATATGCAACATCCACCATCAAATGTGAAATTTTCACCAATAAATATGCAATATTTCGAAGATGAAACCTTTAGCAATAAACATGCAAAATGAAACCATTGGACTTGAAATTTTAGCAATAACATGCAACTGCATCTGCCTCAAAAATCGCACCTGCAACAACGACTGTTTAATATGCAACCACTACCATTAAACTTGCAACTTTCACCAATAAATATGCAATATTTCGAAGATGAAATTTTAGCAATAAACATGCAAAATGAAACCATTGGACTTGAAATTTTAGCAATAATATGCAATTGCATCTACCTCGAAAATCGCACCTGTAACTATGACCGTTGAATATGCAACCTTTACCATCAAACTTGCAACTTCACCAATAAATATGCAATATTTCGGAGATGAATTTTTTAGCAATAAACATGCAAAATGAAACCATTGGAATTGAAATTTTAGCAATAACATGCAATTGCATCTGCCTCGAAAATCGCACCTGTAACTATGACCGTTGAATATGCAACCTTTACCATCAAATATGTAACTTTCACCAATAAATATGCAATATTTCGAAGATGAAACCTTTAGCAATAAACATGCAAAATGAAACCGTTGGACTTGAAATTTTAGCAATAACATGCAATTGCATCTGCCTCGAAAATCGCACTTGTAACTATGACCGTTGAATATGCAACTACACCATTAAACTTGAAACTTTCACCAATAAATATGCAATATTTTGAAGATGAAACCTTTAGCAATAAACATGCAAAATGTAACCATTGGACTTGAAACTTTGGCAATAACATGCAATTGCATCTGCCTCGAAAATCGCATATGGAACTATGACCGTTGAATATGCAACCTTACCATCAAATATGTAACTTTCACCAATAAATATGCAAAATTTCGAAGATGAAACCTTTAGCAATAAACATGCAAAATGTAACCGATGGACTTGAAATTTTAGCAATAACATGCAATTGCATCTGCCTCGAAAATCGCACTTGTGACTATGACCGTTGAATATGCAACCTTTACCATCAAATATGTAACTTTCACCAATAAATATGCAATATTTCGAAGATGAAACCTTTAGCAATAAACATGCAAAATGTAACCGTTGGACTTGAAATTTTAGCAATAACATGCAATTGCATCTGCCTCGAAAATCGCATTTGTAACTATGACCGTTGAATATGCAACCTACACCATTAAACTTGAAACTTTCACCAATAAATATGCAACATTTTGAAGATGAAACCTTTAGCAATAAACATGCAAAATGTAACCGTTGGACTTGAAACTTTGGCAATAACATGCAATTGCATCTACCTCGAAAATCGCACTTGTAACTATGGCCCTTGAATATGAAACCTACACCATTAAACTTGAAACTTTCACCAATAAATATGCAATATTTTTAAGATGAAACCTTTAGCAATAAACATGCAAAATGTACCCGTCGGACTTGAAACTTTGGCAATAACATGCAATTGCATCTACCTCGAAAATCGCACCTGTAACTATGACCGTTGAATATGCAACATTTACCTTCAAATATGTAACTTTCACCAATAAATATGCAATATTTCGAAGATGAAACCTTTAGCAATAAACATGCAAAATGTAACCGTTGGACTTGAAATTTTAGCAATAACATGTCATTGCATCTGCCTCGAAAATCGCACTTGTAACTATGACCGTTGAATATGCAACCTACACCATTAAACTTGAAACTTTCACCAATAAATATGCAATATTTTGAAGATGAAACCTTTAGCAATAAACATGCAAAATGAAACCATTGGACTTGAAATTTTAGCAATAACATGCAACTGCATCTGTCTCAAAAATCGCACCTGCAACAATGAATGTTTAATATGCAACCACTACCATTAAACTTGCAACTTTCACCAATAAATATGCAATATTTCGAAGATGAAATTTTTAGCAATAAACATGCAAAATGAAACCATTGGACTTGAAATTTTAGCAATAACATGCAATTGCATCTACCTCGAAAATCGCACATGTAACTATGACCGTTGAATATGCAACCTTTACCATCAAATATGTAACTTTCACCAATAAATATGCAATATTTCGAAGATGAAACCTTTAGCAATAAACATGCAAAATGTAACCGTTGGACTTGAAATTTTAGCAATAACATGCAATTGCATCTGCCTCGAAAATCGCACTTGTAACTATGACCGTTGAATATGCAACCTACACCATTAAACTTGAAACTTTCACCAATAAATATGCAATATTTTGAAGATGAAACCTTTAGCAATAAACATGCAAAATGTAACCGTTGGACTTGAAACTTTGGCAATAACATGCAATTGCATCTACCTCGAAAATCGCATATGGAACTATGACCGTTGAATATGCAACCTTTACCATCAAATATGTAACTTTCACCAATAAATATGCAATATTTCGAAGATGAAACCTTTAGCAATAAACATGCAAAATGAAACCATTGGACTTGAAATTTTAGCAATAACATGCAATTGCATCTACCTCGAAAATCGCACATGTAACTATGACCGTTGAATATGCAACATTTACCATCAAATATGTAACTTTCACCAATAAATATGCAATATTTCGAAGATGAAACCTTTAGCAATAAACATGCAAAATGTAACCGTTGGACTTGAAATTTTAGCAATAACATGCAATTGCATCTGCCTCGAAAATCGCACTTGTAACTATGACCGTTGAATATGCAACCTACACCATTAAACTTGAAACTTTCACCAATAAATATGCAATATTTTGAAGATGAAACCTTTAGCAATAAACATGCAAAATGTAACCGTTGGACTTGAAATTTTGGCAATAACATGCAATTGCATCTACCTCGAAAATCGCATATGGAACTATGACCGTTGAATATGCAACCTGTACCATCAAATATGTAACTTTCACCAATAAATATGCAATATTTTGAAGATGAAACCTTAGCAATAAACATGCAAAATGAAACCATTGGACTTGAAATTTTAGCAATAACATGCAATTGCATCTACCTCGAAAATCGCACATGTAATTTTGACCGTTGAATATGCAACCTTTACCATCAAATATGTAACTTTCACCAATAAATATGCAATATTTCGAAGATGAAACCTTTAGCAATAAACATGCAAAATGTAACCGTTGGACTTGAAATTTTAGCAATAACATGCAATTGCATCTGCCTCGAAAATCGCACTTGTAACTATGACCGTTGAATATGCAACCTCGACCATCAAATATGTAACTTTCACCAATAAATATGCAATATTTCGAAGATGAAACCTTTAGCAATAAACATGCAAAATGAAACCATTGGACTTGAAATTTTAGCAATAACATGCAATTGCATCTACCTCGAAAATCGCACATGTAACTATGACCGTTGAATATGCAACCTTTACCATCAAATATGTAACTTTCACCAATAAATATGCAATATATTTTTATATTATTTTATTTTATCAGTATTATAAAAAATAATTTTTCTATATTATTTTATTTTTTTCAGTATTTTTTTAAAAATAAATTTTTAAAAACTTACAATAAATTTTTTTTCTAATTTTATTTTTATTAATATTTTATAATTTATATAATAAAAAATTATTTTTAATTATTTTTTTTAAGTAACTGGTTGCAACCGGTTGTTGCAACCAGTTACTCTCATTTTTTTTTGTTTTTTAATGCTACCAACTCTTGGGTATCTGTTACCCAAAGGTATTGTAGCAATACCCTTTATAAATATATAAAATAAAATGAAGTTAATGGCATATTGGCATTAAATGAAAAAAAAAAGCAAATGGTAAAAGCAAATGTCAAAGGCAACAATGCCTTTGATTCGGCCAGAGCATTTAATGGCCATTCGGCCAATTCGTTAAAGGCCAATTCGGCCATGCTCCAAACAAGGCCATTCAGCCTAATTGCCAGGGTGAGAGAGAGTAATTAATTTCTAAAATTAAATGTGTTGAGTGTTTAATAAGATACCACCAAAACTCATCATGTTGGACAATTATGACCCATAGCGTCACTATTTGTACAGATCATGGTGTTGTTGTACAAATTAACTATGTGACAAAGGAGATTGCACTCTTATCATTTGTGATTAGATCACCTAGATGTATAAATAATGAGAGGTCCCTATGATTTGTTCCTGGACGGAGAATGATATGAGACAGTATCAGTCCACGAAGGATAAATCATTAAATATCCCTAGTCAGAGTATTATCGAGATTGGACATCGATAAATACGTAAAAGACTAGTATTACACTTGTGCGCGTTTGTGAGGGCACAACGGCATAGTTCTCATGTATTTGGGTATAGGAAACTCATGCAAGTGTAATATGAGGTTGTGTTTCACCGATGGTACGGGAAACAGCTTCGCTCTGGATAGACTCCCTCGGAATCCCATTGGTAGTATGATTGTGTGTCTATGGGAGTCCGACATCAGGGTAGGTGTATTTGGTCTTAACCTGAGACTTGCACCGCTAATACTTGCGACAATCGACATACTCTAGTTGAGGTCGTCCAGGGCTTTAACCGGTTCTGTATACGCCAATGTTGGGTATGTTGAGAATCGTAGAGTATTGGGTGTGATGTCAAGACGGAAGTATCACTCCAGTCATAGTGGAGATGATATCACGTAGGATACGGTATTAGTTCTCTTAAGTGCTGCGCAGCCATTGGGATATTATGACTAGTTCATGTATATCCGATTATAGAGACTAGTTACCAGACATCCGACATGTGCTTCGTACGGGGCAGACACAATTCCAGCCTCAGGCCTAGCACGTGACCATCAGATACTGGATCGATATGCACTATACGATGTATACTACGCCTGATACAGATCCTTCATTCCTGTAAGGATATTTCCGGAGAATTGGGTAGGCATGGCGCATTCGCATTTCGAATTCGAGTGCGGCACGTAAGTCACATCAAGCATCAAATCATTAGTCGCATCAAGCGTCAAATCACATGTCACTTTGAGTGATGTGACATTTGATTGATTGATGTGATTGATTGATTGAAAGATGTGACATGATTGATGGTAGTTGGTGGTTGGTGAAAAGCTTTTTTGGAAAGCTTGAGTGACATAACATATACAATAATATAATTGTTTGGTATATGTCAAAATGATTTTATATCATTTAATTGATTTTTGGAAAATCAAATGAAAGTATATATGATATATTTTCATTACCAACTCATCCAACTTTCTTCTCCATCACATTTTCTTCTCTTTTTCTCCCTGTGGTTCACGCCCAAAGGCAGTGAACTGCCACTGCTTGGCCGAAAATGGTGAGCCATTTTTGAGGATTTTGTGGCAAAATCCAAGTGCTAGCACACTCCTTAGAGGCATACAAAGGTGTTAGGGAAACCCACCCACGAGCCGAGAATCGTTTGATGCAAGTTCGAAGCTCAAAATGTTGAGCAAAACTGAAAAATGGAGGCAGTGGACTGCAAGCAGTGGGCGCCATTTTGAAGGAGCAAAATGGTTTTTGTTCTTCACCGAATCGTCTCAACCGATCGATGTGAGTATTCCGCAACTTCTTCGATTTGTTTTCACACATTTTTCATGCTTGTTTGATGATCTTGGGACCTAATTAGAAACCAACAATGGCATCAAGAGCCTAGGTTCAAGCATGAAACTTTTAGGGCTAAAATTGGGTAAAATGAATTTGAGCATGATTTTATGAAATTGGATGATTGAGTATGCTTAAACGTTATTGAATTAAGGATTGATAGGATCAATTTGATGAAATTGTGATTGGATCAAATTTCCCCAATATTTTGTGCTTGGCCGAATACATTAGGTTTTTTGAAATTTTGGAATTTTTCATTTTGATTCATTGGATGAGTTGTAATGATGTTGGATGATGTTAATTTGAGATTGAATTGGATTTAATTTTGAATTGAACAAAAATCCCAAATACCTTAGTATGGCCGAATGTAATAGATGCCCTAATGTCTTGGATTTTTTGATTTTTTCGACATTGCATGTGTATGAAATCATTCGGGAAGTTGATTTAATGTCGATTGTGGATTAATTGGATTGAAACCGAATTGGACATAAAATGACTCCATTGGCCGAGACACTTTAGCATGTGTAATGGGTTTGATTTTTCATCAATATGTTGGACATGTGATGATGATGATAGGCATGATTAATTGGACAAATTTGTGTTTTAGAAATGTTAATTTGGGTAATCAATCATGTTATACACTTTAGTAATTAAATTGGAAATTTGGAATTTGGTAATTTAATTATTTGGGCCTTAAATTGGATTTGAGTCTTTTAATGTTGTAAATGGGCTTAATGGGCTTTGTTGTACAAAGTTGGGTTTAGGTAAATTGGATTGGATCCAATTGGGCCCAAAACCGCTTCCATAAAGACCAAATGCGACTTATAAACCTTTAAAGTTTAATTGGGCCTAATGGGCCGAAATTGATTTCAAGGCTTATGGGGTAACTCTTTGATTGGGCTTTGGTTGCCGAAGCCCATGCCTTAAAGAAATTAATTGAAAGCCCATTGGACTTGAATTGAATTGACGTTGGACGTCAATCGGGCTTTGAGACCCGTAGCGATTAAATTTGGAATTTAAGTCGTAAAAGGTTTATTAATAAAGTGTAATATTTAATTTAGAATTAAATAGTGAATTAGTATTAAATACATATTAAATTGGATTTAAAGTTGTAGTTTAATTTAATTCGAGAATTCGTACTTTGAGTACTTATTTCGCAAAACGAGTTTGACTCGCACAAAATCAAATCGTTGTTTGAACATTGGATGATCACTAATTATCAGATTAATTAATTTGATTAGATTGATTGATAACATGCTTGTGTGAATACATGGTTGTGATGAATGAATAATGTATATCGGATGGATATTAGTGTTAGACATTATGTCCCATAGCGTCACTGTTTGTAAATGATATTGTATTATTGTACAAAATTAACTATGTGATTATGAAATTGCCTTTTGCCGTTTTGTAATATTATTTACTTTGACTAATAAATGGCGAAAGTCCATATGATTAGTACTGGATTGAGATGATATGAGACAGTATCAATCCATAAAGGTTTAATCATTAAATATCCCTAGCCGTAGTATT
>SKCR01013168.1:0-21044 GCA_019454045.1 Zanthoxylum bungeanum
ACAATGTAGTTGGCATAGTCAGCATACCAAAGGACTTCCTGTTGTTTCATGGCAAAAAGTTGTTCATCTGGAAAAGTTTCTTTGATTGATAGTTCTTTGCCAGCTGTTTCTCCATTCTCGAGCCTCGATAGATGATCTGCCACCTGATTCTCTGTTCCTTTCCTGTCTCGAATCTCCACGTTGAATTCTTGCAAAAGAAGTATCCAACGGATCAATCTGGGTTTGGCATCTTTCTTTGTGATCAGATATTTGATTGCTGAATGATCTGTGTAGACCACCACTTTGGGACCCAACAGATAAGAGCGAAATTTGTCAAAAGCGTACACAACTGCGAGCAACTCCTTTTCGGTGGTTGTGTAGTTGAGTTGAGCTTCATTCAAAGTTCTGCTGGAGTAATAAATGGTGTGGAAAATCTTTGCTTTGCGTTGTCCCAAAACTGCACCTACAGCAAAATCACTAGCATCGCACATCACTTCAAATGGAAGGGTCCAGTCTGGTGCTACAATGATGGGAGCAGATACCAGCTTCTGTTTTAAGATTTCAAAGGCTTCCTGACATTCTTTGGTGAAGTTGAAAGGCACATCCTTCTCCAGAAGATTGCATAGAGGTTTAGCAATCTTGGAAAAGTCTTTGATAAATCTCCTGTAAAAACCTGCATGTCCAAGAAAACTTCGAATACCTTTTACTGATGTTGGTGGAGGTAGTTTTTCAATTGTCTCTATCTTTGCTTTGTCTACCTCAATCCCCTTTTGTGAGATCTGATGTCCAAGAACAATGCCTTTTTGCACCATAAAGTGGCATTTATCCTAGTTGAGTACCAGGTTTGTATCTTCGCACCTTTGTAACACATGTTCCAAATTTTGCAAACAATGGTCAAAACAATCTCCAAACACAGAAAAGTCATCCATAAAAACCTCCATACTCTGCTCCAGTATGTCTGAGAAGATGGCCATCATGCAACGCTGAAATGTGGCAGGGGCATTACATAATCCAAATGGCATCCTGCGGAAAGCAAAAGTACCATAGGGACATGTAAATGTAGTTTTCTCCTGGTCTTCTGGTGCGATGGCAATCTGATTGTACCCTGAATATCCGTCCAGAAAGCAATATAACTCATGTTTTGCCAGTCTATCTAACATCTGGTCAATGAATGGTAGCGGAAAATGGTCATTTCTCGTGGCTTTGTTCAGTTTCCTGTAGTCCATGCATACTCTCCATCCAGTCACTGTTATTGTTGGATTAGCTCATTCTTTTCATTGGTAATCACAGTAATTCATCATTTCTTTGGTACACACTACATAGGACTCACCCAACTGCTGTCTGAGATGGGGTAAATGATGCCAGCATCTAACCATTTGATGATTTCTTTCTTCACGACTTCCTTCATGATTGGATTGAGTCTCCGTTGATGCTCCACTGTGGGTTTGTACTCATCATTCATTAAGATTTTGTGCATGCAAAATGATGGACTAATGCATCGAATGTCTGCTATAGTCCAGCCAATGGCTTTCTTGTGCTCTCGTAACACTCTCAACAACTTTTCTTCCTGCTCCAATGTTAGTGAAGAAGAAATAATAACAGGTAATTCAGAAGAGTTTCCAAGAAATGCATACCTGAGATGGCTTGGAAGTAACTTCACACTAACTGTGGTGGTTCTTCAATCGAAGGCTTGATTCGATCTTTCTTTGGTAGTTCCAAACTTTCATCCGGTGGTGTTGCTTTGAATCGGAATGGTTTGTCAAGGTAGTTGATACATTCCAGGATTTCAGCATCTAGCTCACTTTCAGTCATGTTGGTGATGCAAGCTTCAAGTGTATCTGTGGGATTTGGCTCAGTATTTTGAACGATACTTTCAACAACATCAACTCTGAAGCATTCTTCTTCCTTTTCATCACTCGGGAATTTCATGGCTTTGAAAACATTAAAGGTCACTTCTTGGTCCTGTACTTTCATGTTCAGTTCTCATTTTTGCACATCAATCACAGTTTTACCTGTAGCCAAAATGGTCTCCCAAGAATGATAGGTATTTCTTTGTCTTCTTCCATGTCAATGATGATGAAATCTGCTGGAGAATTAGTTTGTCTACTTTCACCAGCACATCTTCAACAACACCTCTTGGAAATGCAAGTGTTCGGTCAGCAAGTTGCAATGAAACTGAGGTAGGCATTGCTTCTCCAATCTGCAGTTTCCTATAAATAGAAAAATGCATCAAGTTAACACTAGCACCTAAATCACATAAAGCTTTACCGATATAATGTTCTCCAATGGTGCATGGAACTGTGAAACTGCCAGGATCTTTCAACTTCGGGGGAAGTTTCCTCTGAATAATGGCGCTGCATTCTTCCGTTAATGCTACCATTTCGTAGTCTCCCAATCTCCGTTTTCGTGAAAGAATGTCTTTCATGAATTTCACATAACTGGGCATTTCTTCCAAGGCTTCTGCAAATGGGATGTTGATGTGCAGCTTTTTGAAAACCTCCAGGAATCGAGCAAACTGCTTGTCCAGTTTGTTTTTCTGAAGACGCTGAGGAAAAGGTGGAGGTGGAGTGATCTGTTCTTTTTCCTTTGCTTCTTTTTCCTCCATCTGTTGTTCAGCTTCTTTTGGAACTTCTTCTTGGGACATCTTGATTCCAACATCTTTGTTGATTTCAGTACGCTTTTCAAAGTAATGGCTTGACATTGCTCCTTCCCTCGGTTCCTTGGATTGGGTTCTGTGTTGCTGGGAAGATTACCTGGTGGTCTGTAACTCTGAGCATTGGCCAGTTGTCCGATTTGATTCTCCAGTGCTTTGATGGAAGCTGATTGGCTCTGAAAGATGGCATCATACTTTTTTAACTGAGCCAGCACTTCTGCTATTCCTGGTTCATTTGCATGCTTCTGGCCTTTGTTCTGTTGCTGAAATCCAGGTGGTGGATAGTTTCGCTATTGGCCTGAATTGTTGCTCCATGAAAAATTAGGATGATTCCTCCACCCTGGGTTGTAGGTGTTGGAATATGGATTGTTCCCCTGTCTGTTGAAATTGTTGACAAAATTCACCGTTTCTTCAAGTTGGTTTGATTCTGGTGCTCCTCCATATGGTGAACTTGTGGATCCAGTGGTAAGAGTCTCCATGAATTTACATATCTGATCTAGCTTGGTGTTGACTGCTGTATTAGCTCCACTTTCATAAATTCCTGCAATTCTTTGGATCATGCTCCTTTCTGTTGGCCACAAAGAATTGTTGTTGGCCATTTCTTCAATTAGTTCCCAGGCTTGATCTTCTCCTTTTGCCATTAAAGCTCCTCCAGCAGCATCATCTATTGTGGTTCTCATTATTCCAGAAAGTCCATTATAAAATGTTTGGACTTGAAGCCATTTTGGAATCTCATGGTGTGGACATTTCCGGAGTAAATCTTTGTACCTTTCCCAAGCTTCGTAGAGAGTTTCTGAGTCTTGTTGCACAAAGGATGTGATGTCATTCCTCAGCTTTCCAGTTCTGGCTGGTGGAAAGTATTTTGCAAGAAATTTGGTGGCTAAAGTGTTCCATGTTGTGATAGAACCTGCTGGTAATGAATGTAGCCAAGCTTTAGCTCTGTCCTTCAAGGAATATGGAAAACACGCAGTCTCATTGCTTCTTCAGCTTCTCGGTTGTAATTGAAAGTGCCGCAAACTTCCAGGAAGTTGCTGATGTGGGCATTAGGATCTTCAGTTGCATTCCCCCCAAACTGAACTGACTGCTGAATCATTTGAATGCATGTTTTGATGTCTCCTGCATTTACTGGTAAGGGAGGGAGTACAATGCAAGAAATGAGTCTGTCAATCACCGGAATGGTTCTTGTCTTGAATAGGAATGGATTGGTGCAACCTCCAAAGGTTCAGGTTCCATGTTGACTAAAGCTTCTTGGCCTTCTCGCCTTTCCCTTCTCAACTTTCTGATGGTTCTTTCAATTTCTGGGTCAAGCGGTCGAAGTTCAAAGCTTCTGGTTCGTCTCATGAAGTTTCTGAGAACCTGAAACACAAGAAAACAAAAATAATAAGTAAAAAGAAATTAGATACAAGTAAAGATATCTAACCCCTAAACTAATAGTAAAAGATAAATAAGTCCCCAGCAACGGCGCCAAAAACTTGACCGGCGTAAACACACACGTATAACGCAAGCGTACGTATCGTTCAAGTAGTATAAAAAGTATCGATCCCACGAGGACTTAATACCTAAGCTATTAATTTTATGAGGTTAAATGATTACTAGTATCTAACAAGTTGTTTAATTGATTTGAAATGGCGACGATTCTAAATTTAAAGACAAGTAAATAAAATTGTTCGAAAGTAGATTTTGAGAAAATTCAATATTAAAAACTATCTAGGGTTGTGATTTCTTTTAATATTATTTTAAGATGAAGTGGTAATCTTATAGTTGGGTAAAATATTGATTTATTAACCTGGAACACTAAATTATGTAAAAGCCTCTTCCGATGGTCAATTACAAATACCTAGTATAATCCAATTGAACCATATGTCTATGTCAACCAAATTACCTAGATTCATTAAGATTAAGTTCCAATTATGGCTACCCCCGCCCGACAGGTATATTCCTATCCTGTAAGGAAATCTATTAAAGGGTTATCTATCCTCAAGGAAGATCGTAGGCTATTGAGTCTGAGGTCTTAAATTTAAAAATCCTATGTCTAGTTCATTTTAAGTTTACCTAGTTAATTTAATTAATGGCCAGTTAATAAAAAGTATTAAGATTAAGACTCAATAAATAAATCTTTATATTACCCAAACTATAATCTAACCCCTTATAAACCTGTGATATTGAAATTCATCACAACCCTAGATACTAATTTAGTTACGACACATAGCTAGGACTGGTAAAATAAAAGACATAAAATGCTGAAAAGTAATTGCGGTAAAGTAAATACTGAAAGGTAAATTACAATAAAATAAATGCTAAGGTAAAAGGAATTACTTTTACTACTACTAATTTAGATATCTCCCATAAAATAATATATAAACTTGTGATAATATTACCAACCGACCAATCTGACGGTATCCTGATTAAGTCAAATTAAGTCCAACCAGCCATTAAGGTGGTAATATTTGTCCGTAACCAGCCATAAAGGGAACCAAAATTAAATTACAAACCGACCAATCTGGCGGTATCCTTGATTAGTCAGGTTTAAACCAGATTAAAATTAATTACTAACCGACCAATATAGCGGTATCATTTTTAGTCAAATTTTAAATAGTGAATATATTATTTTTAGGGAAGATAATCTAAATAGCAATATTAAAAGAATTACCTTTCACCCTAGCTGGGGAAGTTACCTCCTCATGATGAATAGTAAACACTGTAAAAAGTAAGACAGTAAATTACTATTATTACAAAACGTAATTAAAATTATTACAAAACTAAAAACTAAAAATTAAAACGAACTTAGAGAGAGAAGAACTCTCTATTTATATCAAAGAAATGGGAGAGAATGGTACAACAAAATCTGAAATCTCGAGCTCAATTTATAGGCGCGGATAAGCTTCGGGCGTCGCGACGCTAGAGCCTTTGGCGTCGCGACGCTGGAACAGTGAGTCGTGGCATGTTCTCGGCTTGACACGTGGCGATTCGGATAAGAGGATAAGGCGACACGTGGCGAGGCGGCTAAGAGATCAATTATTATGCTGACGTGGCAAGGCGGCTGAGATCAATTGTCGGCACCGTAGGATGATGACACGTGGCATAACGCACATTAGCATATCGGTTGTGATGGTGACACGTGGCACGGCGCATGTTAGCAAAGTCAAACTTCTCAAATTCTGACCCGTTGACCCGGCGCACGTTAGCAGCTCTGGTGCACGTTAGGCGTCGCGACGCCAATGGCTTGCGCGTCGCGACGCGCCAAAATTACCGAAATGCCATTTTTTTCCAATTTTTCCTGTTTTGCCCCAAATCACCTCCAGAATGTCATGAAATTATTTATCTACAAAATAACACAAAACACATCAAAATATTCACAAGACTCAAGAAACTATACAAAATATTAGGTTAAATGAGTGAGAAATAGTGATAGATTTACCACTCATCAAAATGTAACCATACTTTATCATTTTTTTTTTTAAAAAGCCTCTTAGATTAAAAAATAATAATCTATTTTGTTTTTACTAAAAGTCATAATAAATCGACACTAAATATATATTTTTAAGTAGAGTTTTTAGAAATATTTTTTTTAACCAAAAAAATTAGTTGTTTAGTTGTTAACAAGAACTTTTAATAAAAATTATAAATTACTTCAAAAAACAAAATTTTAAAATTATATTATTAATGAATGAAATAATTTTATTAAATAAAATAAAAATATTTTAGACAATTTAATACTTAAAAAAAATTTCTTAACTTCTAACATCAAATCTTTTAAAAATAAAAACTTTTGACATTAAAAATTTCATTTGATAAGGGAGATGATATCAAACACACAAAGTTGGTTTGTTTCAATTTGTTTACCATTTTTTCTTATTTAATTAACAATAATTATGTATTTGCAATGGACTCCCCCTTCACATAAGAAATCTTTCATTCCCAGACTTTCTGACATGTGGATTGGATGGAGATTTTATATATGACAAAAGATGATAAGATAATATTAAATAAATTATCATGCTACTTAGTACCTTACAACGAAAACGATAGAATTTAATTTTATATTACAATAGATATAGTAAAATTTTATTTTTAAGGTGATAAAAAAAATTTTCCCAGTTAAATATTTTATTATTGTTTTTTATATCAACATAGCTAAAATTATAAAATCAGCAAATAATTTAGGCATAAGCAGTCCATTTCTAACATCACATTACATAATTTGCATTTATGTTATAGGATTTTCACATTAATAATAAAATAAAATCAATTTACTCTTAAAAAAAAAAAAAAAAAAAAGGGCTTCAGCATTTTGTCATTTTCTTTTTCCCTTTTTTTCTTCTTCTTCATTTATTATTATTTTTGGCCCCACCAAAAACTCGTTTCGATTTTCAATAAGCGTGTTGCTACAATAAACCCCTCGTATCTATCGATGGTATTTATAGTACAGCCTTAAAATTTTTAAACTTCGATCAGTTTTCAAATTTTATTATAAAATATGTTATTTATTGCATTTATTAAGAAGTTATAAACTTAGCAGTTTAATAGGCAATTAATCTCAATTGGAGCAATTCAATTTGGTCGGCGATCTGTTGATTTTTTTTATTGATTAATCACTGATTTTAGATTTTTGAAATCACATGATTAGTAGAAATATTAATTTTTTCTTTTTTTTTTCCCCTCTAATTTTTCTTTATTTTTGTTGACGGACGATTTTTTGTCCCAATGTCAGTTTCGAGATAACTCACCTGAGACAATCTTCCTCAACCTTGAATTTGTTTGGTTATGAGGAGACGAAAGACACATTTAGTAAAAGGTGAGAAAAATGTAAAGGTTGACAAGAGAGTTTTAACGTGGTTCGGCGGAGCGAATCCAATCTACATCCACGGGCACAAATGGTGGGGGTTGTTTTATTACCATAACTAACTCGGCCGACCTGTTCTGAAAGAGGTCCAAGTGAGACCGAGCAGTTTGCTTTTGTGGCGTTACAAGTAGTGCCTTTGTTGAGATTTCGGCCAACCAAAACATCCAACCTATACAAATGAGACTACCATTCCTTTATATACTAAGAGAAATACACACTATTCCCACACTTTCATGATGTTTCCCGCATGAACTCTTGACTGATTGACGGGCTCTCTGCCCTAGGTCTGTCGTCGCCGAAAGCAAGCCTGCCGTCTGACGGCCTGTCACATCAACCTGTTTATCTTCTGCCACACGCAATATACCGAATCCAGCCTGTAAAGATCTTTCGAACAGTAACACATATAAGAGATGCCCTGATCACACATCGGTCTCCAAATGATCGGCTAGATGGTTAATCGGACTACCAAAACTGATCTTGTCCCGACCCAAAACGTCCGAGCTCATTTTCCGTGGTACTGAAGGTGAAACAGAACTGAACTGATCTACCGGGCTCCTGCTGTGGTCGGTCTGAACTGTCCTGAACTATCCGACCCATCTTCCGTGATCGGTTTCTATTCTGATGTGGTCGGTCTCTGAATATGTACCATACCGTGTGCTCTGGTCGGCCAGATCCGGAAAACTGTGTCCGGACTCTCTTTCTGGCCGAGGAATAACCCAAACCCTCTGAACACTTGACCCTTCAAAAGAGAAAATCTCATCTTTGCCCTTACCAAACTATTCAAAATACTTGTCACAAAAAACAACATCAACAATTTTTTTATAAACTCTAGTCAACTTTTTCAATTTTATGATTATTTAATATATTTTTTTCATGACAACATGATTTATTTTTTGTATTTTTAAGGTATTAAAAGATAATTTTTTTTTTTATTTTCAATCATGTGAAATGTCAATTTTATTATTTCCGATTAATTTTCATTTAATCTCCTAATATTTTCATTTAATCATAAATCACTCAAATTGTTATTGAAATGTTTTGTTTCTAATTATACTACCCAACAAGGTAGGGGTGAACACAATTTCGGGTCAAACCGCGAACCGCACCGAACCGAACCGCGCGGTTTGAAAAAATATTAAAAATGATTTTGAACCGCACCGAATCGAACCGCAAATTTCGGATCGGTGTGCGGTTTTGACCCATGTCAAACCGCGAACCGCTCAAACCGCATATTTTGACTCGAACCGCCTAAACCGTCGACCCGCTTTCAAATTAAATATTATTTATATTTTTCTTCTTTTTAACTTTGAAAATTAAGATATTTAATGATCATATAACAATATGTAATGAATAAATGAAAATTATGTAATTTTTTCTTCAATTATAATGTGAAAACACACAAAATTTTCTTACAAAATTTATAATCCAAACCGCCGACCCGAATCGCCCGAACCGCTAAACCGCCAACCCGAACCGCCGCGGTTTTCCTTATCAAATTTGCGGTTTGTTTTCTAATTTCCCAAACCGCCAACCCGCGCGGTTTGAAGTAAAAAACGAAAAAATCGCCCCGAACCGCACCGCAAACACCCGTACAATAAGGTATATATCATCATTTTATTAAGTTATGGATGAAACTAAAAGACAAATATAATACATATTTCAATTTCAATATAATATCATTTATCTTAAATATAATTATCAATAATTAAAAGAATCTACCTCCTAGCTAGAATTAAACTAAATTTTTGGAAATGAAAACAAAAAGATGAACGGTTACATCATCACAAATCTGGATCAGATCAAACTTAGAAGCTAACCCTCCACCTGATTTAAACCACACCCTATTCTCTCTCTCTCTCTCCTCACTCAGATTTCCCCAGTAAATAATAAATTAATTAATCCTGCCTCCTCGGCTCCTCCTCCAAATCCTTAAAAATTTTGAAAATTGAAAAAAAAAACCTTCAAATAAGCAAATGTCCGACTCTGAGATCGCCGCAGCCCCAACCCCAACCCCAAACCCAAACCCAAACCCGGTAGACCAACACTCAGTAATGGAAACCGAAACGCAGTCTCAAGCGACTCAAAAAGACGAGCCTCAGCGAGAATCAAATAAACTCAACACCAGTAACCTGACCTTCCGCATATGGCCACCAACACAGCGCACGCGCGATGCGGTGATCGCGCGTCTCATCGAGACTCTCACCACTCCATCTGTTCTCTCCAAACGCTACGGCTCCATGCCGACGGACGAGGCCGATTCGACCGCCCGCCTCATCGAGAGCGAGGCCTTTTCGGTCGCCGATGCCGCCGCCTCTGCCGAGGACGATGGAATCGAGGTACTTCAGGTCTATTCCAAGGAGATCAGCAAGCGCATGCTCGATGCCGTGAAGTCACGCGCTAGTGCCGATGCTTCTGGAACCAATATTGTTGTGGACGATAGTAACGACGGTGATGGAGCTGCAGGAGGTTCCAACGAAGAATCTGTGTCGTCTTCTGTTGAGACCAAGGCTTGATTTTCTCACTCTAGCCTCCTATTTTTAGCCATCTGTTCTGTTATCTTCTATGGTTTTGAGGTTGAGATCTGTTATTTGTACTAGCAATTACGGATTTTTATGCCTTATAATAATAATAATAATAATAATTTATGTTGTATAATATGAACATCTAGGGTTTTATTTTTTCCCCCTATTTTCTGAGCTTTGCGTTTTATTTTATTTTTCTTTTGGTTTATTTTGTGAGGTTGAAAATGTTGGTTGCTGGAATTTTGTTTTTGTTTTTGTTTTTTTATTTTTGAATTGCAGCTGCGAGGCATGTCATTGATTGGTCATTGAGAGCTTGAAAACTTGAATTTATCAAATGTGAATTAGGAGAAATGCAAAATTATATGAAGCTGTGTTTTGGGGACACCATAATTGAGCATATACATGAATGACACTTAGTATGGGTTTCATTTCATCTTCTCATTGAGCTTACTGTGATTTCAATTCCAAAGGGGATGATCAGTCGTTGCAAAGAAAAAGACAGTTGCTGATTTATTACTGTCTTTGAATAAGTGCATTCCTTCTTGAATGAATATGTTTTATTATGCTAGGTTAGGTTGATGCCATTTGAATCTTGAATTTTTGCAGAAATTTTTACTAATTGTTTCATACGACGTCTTTCATCATCTATATATGTTACAATCATGCTTCTATGCTTTCTCCTTGGGTGTGCTGTTTCACTGCTAATAGCTTCCCTTTCATCTCAACCTATTTCAGGTTTAGATGTTTTATTCCAAAACATTTTACTTTCAAGGCCAATTTAGTGAATCTATTCAGTTCAATTATAGTATTGTGCACAAGATTTTCTCAGATTATCTAAGTTATTTATTTATTTATTTGTCTACATTTTGTTCTAAAATTCCTTGTATGAGGGAAGAACAAAAATTGATTTTTTTTCCTTCTTGTTTGTTTGTTGGGATGAATCTTGGATCCTTCTTCATGTTTTGGCCTAAAGAACATCAATGGGGAATTGATTGTGTTTCTAATTACCCTGCATCATTCGGTTTAGCACTGTTCCTTTATACTTTGCTCATACCGAGGAGGCATGCTGATGAAGATTTAACACACACACATATATATATTTATTATTTGTTTTACATATTTAAAGTGAATGAAAATGTTGTAATCTTTGCAAGTCGTTTTGAATAAATCCATATGTTCGTAACCTTCAAAGTTTAATGGTGGTAACTGGTAACTCTGAAGTAGTGTAAAAGTAGGGTTTCACCTCTTGTTCTCAAAACACCAAAATTTGAGAGCTCTCTCAATTCCTTTATAGCCTCAAAAATAAGTGTTCTTAGGTTTATTTTTTATTTTTTAAAAATGTTAAGAGTTCGAACTAAATAAATCTAATTTTAAATAAATTGTGTGTTGTACAGACTTCGACATTATAATTAATTTTGCATTAGAGATTCTTTACAGGAATTCTGTTTGTCATATTGGATGATCTCTTGTTCCTCCGTAGTTACAAAAAAATAAATATAAAAACCTATAAAGATATTTTGGAATTAAAAAAAAAAAACTCGAATACTATTATTTAGTTTACTTTCTTTTTTTCCCTCAATTTTAAAGTGGTCAAATGATAATAACTCTTTTTTTATCCTAAATTCATCTCAACATAAGGTAAGTTGAGAATTTTAGTCCATCAACCATTTTCAGGATAGATTCTGGAAACGAGGCACATGTTACATCAACCATTGCTTTATTATGGAGGAATGAAGTTGATCTTAGAGTAATTTCATATAGCCAACACTATATAGATGCAATTATCTCGGATGAGGGAGGTTTGAAGTGGATGTTCACCGGCATTTATGGGCACCCAGAAGCTATGTTTAAACAAAACACATGGATTTTACTGAAGAGGTTAAATGGGCTGTTTAATCTCCCATGGATTTGTGAAGGTGACTTCAATGAGATTATGGATAAAGTAGAGAAAAAAGGAGGAAGAGATAGAGATTCTAAGAGTATGGAAGAGTTATGTCAAACAGCAGAGGAGTGTGGCCTGGAAGAAGTGGGAGGAATTGACTATCCTTTTACTTGGTCCAATCGACGGTTTGGAGAGGTCCTTATAGAAGAAAAATTGGATAGATCCATTGCAAATAAGCGATGTGAGGAGTTGAACTTCTCGCTTACAGCTAGGCACCTGAACACCTGGGCCTCAGACTACTGCCCAATTGTTTTAGAAGTAGTTGAGAAATCTTGGCAAAGTGTTGTTCGTAATCAAGCCCATAGAAAGAAACGCTTCTTCTATGAAGATATCTGGAGTAACTATGAGGAGTGTAAAGAAATTGTCAAGCAATGTTGGGGAGGTGAGCATGAAGAATCGACTTTTAGGACTGGGTCATTGATCTCTTTCTCCGACAAACCGCGAAGACTCAAACACAGCTGAAGAGCTGGAGCAGCTGAGAGTTCAGCAGAAAGCATATTCGTATGAGTGAGCTTAGCCAAAGAATGGATGAATTAAGAGAAGAGGGAGATCAATACAGGGATGGAAAATTGATTTTGGAATTAAAAGAGCAGTTTAATCAATATCTACAAGAACATGAAACTTACTGGAGACAAAGGGCTATGGGGGATTGGTTAAGAGTTAGGGATAGAAATACAAAAAATTTCATGCTAGAACTTCATAAAGAAGAAGGCTGAATGAGATTCATGGGATCTTTGATGAGAAAGGGAAATGGGTGAAAGAGGAAGATCATATAGAGGCGGTGGTTAGTGGTTATTTATCAAAACTCTTCTAATCTTCAAATCCTTCAGATTCTCAGATGGACAGAGCTCTTAAAGGTCTTAGAGGGAAGATTTTTGGAGATCAACTATATGCTTTGGCTGTTCCTTTTGTGGCTAGGGACGTCGAGGAGGCCCTCAGAGGTATGTATCCCACCAAAGCACCAGGACCTGATGGCTTCCCATTAACTTTCTACCAGAAGCATTGGTTATTAGTAGGTCCCAGAATCACTAGACTCTGTCTGGCTGTTCTTAATGACAATGCAAGCTTGGAACCCCCTAAACCACACCCTTATTGTCCTTATTCCAAAGGTAAAGAATCCCCAGCATATCACACATTATAGACCCATCAGCCTCTCAAATGTTGTATATAGGATTATTGCGAAAGCATTAGCTAATAGATTGAAGCTTATCCTCAACAGCTTAGTATCGGAGAACCAAAGTGTCTTTGTTCCGCATAGGCTGATATCAGATAATGTTATAGTGGGTTTTGAAGGGCTCCATAGACTGAAGAACAAGAAGGCTGGATGTTTAAGGGGTAGCAATTAAATTGGACATCAGTAAGGCATATGATAGAATGGAATGGAGTTTTGTTGATCGAGTTCCAGATAGGCTGGGGTTCCCTGAACATTGTAGACTCCTTGTTCGCAATTGCATCAGTACTTCCAGTTTTTCAATTCTCATCAATAGGGAGATCAAGGGGTCTCAGACAAGAATGTTCTATTTCCCCTTACATTTTCATTCTTTGTGCTGAAGCTTTATCTACATTACTCCATCTAGCCGAAAGAGAGAAGAAGATTACATGCGTTAAGTTTGGGAAAATGTCCATCACTCATTTGTTCTTTGCCGATGATAGCCTATTGTTTGTAGAGGCGAAGGTTAAGGAATTCGAATATCTCAAGAATTTGCTGGTATGTTACTCGGAGGCATCAGGTCAAGTTATTAACTATGAGAAGTTAGCCTTAACTTTTAGCCCAAACACCAGTGAAGTTATGAGAGAAGAAATTAAAAGGATCCTCAGCCTCAGAACGTCGGCTTGCCATGACAGTTACTTGGGTTTACCTGCAATGGTTGGAAGGAATAAGCGAGTTCTGTTCAAGGACTTACAGAGGAGGATCAATAACAAGATAAAACAGTAGCAAAATAAGTTGTTTTCCAGTAGAGGCAGAGAGGTGCTGCTCAAAGCCATAGCCCAAGCAATTCCAACTTACTTCATGAGTGTATTCAGACTTCCAGTGGGATTATATGAAGAGACCCAAAGGCTTATGAATGCATTTTGGTGGGGATCTAATGACTCAAAAAAGAAAATCCACTGGATGAGTTGGAAGACAATGAGTAAAAGTCCAAGAGAGATGGGGGTATTTGATTCAGAGATCTTAGTACCTTTAATCAAGTAATGTTGGCTAAGCAGAGCTGAAATTTTGAAGGACATGTATTTTAAGAAGAGCGAGTTTATGGAGGCCTCTCTAGGGTCCAATCCTTCATTTGTGTGGAGAAGCTTGCTGTGAGGTAGAAAGATTTTGAAAAATGGGTTAGATGGTGAATTGATAATGGGCTCACATCCTCTGTGTATAACAACAATTGGATGCCTAGACCTATTTCTTTTCGGCTTATATCAGTTCCCTCACTCCCTCGAATTACTAAGGTGGCTGCACTTCTAACTCAAGATAATAGATAGAACACGGGTATCCTGAAGGAACTTTTTTTGCCAATGGATGTGGAAGAAATCACGAGGATTCAGTTGCCGAGGCGAAACACAGAAGATCAGTTATGCTGACATTTTGACAGGAGATGAATTTTTTCAGTCAAAAGCGCGTATCACTTGGGTATACAGATACTTGAATCCCATGAGGCTGCGAATTCAAGAGGTAGTTCTGAACTCTGGAATGATATTTGGGGTATTGAGGCTCCAGAAAAAATAAATATTTTCATATGGAAAGCGTGTCGTGACCTGCTGCCAGTGTCTGTGAAGCTCTATTTGAAGAAGATCACTAATTATAATATTTGTCCTAGGTGTTTCAGAGAGGAGGAGATACTTTTTCATGCATTGTTTAAGTGTCATACCTCAAAACTTTGTTGGAAAGAGACGAGCCGGTATACTATTATTAAAAACTTTTTTCTGGAAAATGGTATTGGTGAACCTCTGAGGATATGTTGGAAATCTTTGTCGAAGATTGACAGGAGCCTGTTTGCAGCTATTATGTGGAGTTGTTGGGGAGCTAGGAATAACAATATATTTCAGAACCTTAAGACTAATACGGTAAGAGTTATTTCAGCTGCAGGAAGTCTCATCTCATCCTTCATTAAAGGGCGCCATCAAGATGATCTTCTGGTTTTTGAGAGAGGCAGAGGTGTTGCTGATGGAAAGCAACATGCCCAAAATCTTTGTTTTAGAGCTCTTGTTGACGACTCTTTGCCTCTGGATGGGATTCGTGGCGGGATTGGGGTGGTAATTAAGAATAACACGGGAAGTGTGAAGGCAGTGACTATTCAACAGAGTTCGGAGGGATCTGATTGAACAGGTGGAAGCCGAAGCTATCTTATGAGGGATAAATCTAGCTGTTAAGGCTAAAATTTTGCCTATTGTAATTGAGTCTGATGCGTTAAATATGGTTAATTTGGTACTTGGTAAGACTCAGAATACTAAAGAATTGCTTGGGTGATTAGTGATATCCAAGAAGCGATCGCCCGTTCGAACCAGATCATGGTTCAGTTCAGACCTAGAGTCTGTACCGCGATCGCACATAACTTAGCTAGATTTGCTTTAACAAGTAATTGTTGTGGTATTTGGAAGGAATCATTCCCTCATTTTATATCTTCGTTGCTCTAGTTATGAATGAATTTCATTTTCAAAAATAAAAAATAAAAAATTCTAAACAAATTAATGTCGAAAAACATAATAACGTCGTCAACTGATGTAAGAGTTTCACCATAATCTTTCAAAACCAATTATCATCAAGAAAATATACTTCTAAGTTAATGTAACATTTATAATTTTGTTGCTTTTGAATGCCAAAGATTTACAGACTCAACTCTTACTAGAACTAAAGATTATGTCGAGTGAGAGAGTTCGACTAATTTGAGGCGGAGAGCTAGTAACTAATAAAGAGATTAAATCTTTCTACATAGCAGGTAGTTGTTAATTTGTTACCGTCATGAAGCTGCGGGTTCGAGTTCCATCGGTTTCTAATTTTATATGGATACAAATTGAATTGAAAAAAGGCATCAATATATCGCATCTTTTTATTATTATTAAACTGGGTCAAAATAAACGATAGAATTTTATGTAATGCTATAATTTTCTCTCTCTGTTTTTTTTTTTTTTTTTTAATCACGGGCTCGCATTGTAGATAACATTTTTATAAAACCACAATTTTTTTTTAAAACAAAATTTACTGCATCCTTTCTTTTTTTAGTAGTTTAATTTACTATTTGTTTTAGTACTGAATTACATCAACGGAAACTAAATCACCACCCTCTTCCTTGAAAAACCAAATGGGAAAAAGAAAGTCTAGAGTTCAAGTCAGAGTTATAGTAACTCCAACTTAAACATGCCTTTGTTGCAAAAAGTAAAAGATTATCAACAGATTCTCAAGTAACTCGAATAAGGGATATGACTTTATCCAGATTAACAACAGTGAAAGCAATTACCATATCAAAAAAGCGTTTGTTTTGTTTTAAGTTAAAATAAATAATAATAAAAAACCTCAATAAAATAACCAGATGTGGCATTGAGAGGGTGGGAAAGAGAGGAGGTCTATCTATTTATCGTGAAGATGAAACAAAAACTAAAGTCCAAAGATATGAGGCCGGAGAAGTAAAAAAAAAAAAGAGAGAGAAAGAAACACCTCCACCTAATCCAAATGTAAAGCCAATTCTTGAGTGGTCCTACATTCTCTATAAACATATCAAAACTTTTGTAAATTCTCTAAATATATAATTTAGGCAAAAATGCAAAACCGACCCTCTAACTTTCACGTTTTTTTATTTCAGTCTTGTAACTTTCAGTTTTGTCAATTCAGTCATCTAACTTTCAATTTTTATCAATTCAGTCCTCCGTTATAAATCTGTTACTGCTGCAGTTATTGCTGCCAAAACGACGCCGTTTAACGGATGACTGAATTGACAAAATTGAAAGTTAGATGACTGAATTGACAAAACTGAATATTAGAGGACTGAACTGAAAAAACGTGAAAGTTAGAGGACTGAATTGACAAAATTGAAAGTTAGAGGACTGAAATGAAAAAACGTGAAAGTTAGAGGGTCAGTTTTGAATTTTTGCCTAATTTAATTTAGGCCATATTAAATTAGTTTTCTTTTTCTTATTTTTTTAAATAGTAAAATAAAAAGAAAATATGCTACAACTGTTAAGAAAATTAATAAATATAATTTTAATGATAACAAGAAAAAATTATATTCCAACAATTACATTTCAAAATGTAATTTTAGAGATTACATTTCAAAGATAAGTGATGTATTTTTTAATTTTTAATATTTGATTTGACAATGTAATTTATAAATATAATTTTGACAATGTAATTTATAAATATAATTTTAATGTAATTGAACAGTAATCTCTAATGACTCACAGAAATGTTGAAGATAATGCTTGTCCAGGATCGACCTTCATCAGATCATTATTTCTTGAATGAATACGATTTAAAAAAAAAAATTGAATGGGTTGTTACTTAGCTCACTAATTACTTGTCTAAATTGTTGGAATCTATTTTCAATTTATATTATTATTAGTAGTAATATAATATTAAATTAGTTTTCTTAACAGTTGTAGTCTATTTTCTTTTTCTTTATTATTTAAAAAATTAAGAAAAAGAAAACTAATTTAATATGGCCTAAATTAAATTAGGCAAAAATGCAAAACTGACCCTCTAACTTTCACGTTTTTTCATTTCAGTCCTCTAACTTTCACGTTTTTTCATTTCACTCCTCTAACTTTCAATTTTGTCAATTCAGTCCTCTAACTTTCAATTTTTGTTAATTCAGTCCTCCGTTAAACGACGTCGTTTTGGCAGCAGTAACAGATTTGTAACGGAGGACTGAATTGACAAAAATTGAAAGTTAGTGGACTGAATTGACAAAACTAAAAGTTAGAAGACTGAAATGAAAAAACGTGAAAGTTAGAGGGTCAGTTTTATATTTTTGCCTATAATTTAAGTGTATGAGAGATATGTCACTTAAGAAGTGTCTTATGGGAAAGACACAAGTTGAAGGGACATGTCCTCTAAATTGGAAGAACGCACCTCTAGGTCCCAAAAGGTATAAAGAATGGGTATAACCCTTAGGAGAGTTACACCATAAGTCAAATGGTACCCACAAAGGCACCATTTCATGCCTATATAAGGGGGGCTTAGATTTATTCTCTCCAATCTGATATTTCTACATTTTACAAGTCATTCATTTAGAATAAGTCAGTCAAGTTAATAGAGAGTTTCAATCATTTTGTCATTGTTCAAGTTCTTATTAAATGAGTGCCCGTTCTACAAGAAGCATCCAAGTAATCATGTGAGAACGTTAGCCACAAAACCATCCATAGAGCACCGAGACATGGCTAATAAGTTCTTAAGGACAGAGGCAACTCGACTTGGACCAAATTTTCATCATCTTCTATATTTTTCAGGTTTTCCTTGTATCCATTATTGTGTTCTGTTTTGGAATAATTTAGATAAATTTGCATGTTAATTTCGTTTGATAGCATTGACCGCGTAAACACACACGTATAACGCAAGCGCACGTATCGTTCAAGTAGTATAAAAATATCGATCCCACGAGGACTTAATTCTTACTGTTGTTATTAATTATTGAATCTATTTATTTACAAATATCTAATTAAATGGAGAAGAGAATTATTGTTTGATTGGTTGAATGTGGTTTTGCACAATAAATAAATAAATAAAAAGACAAAATAAAATACTAAGGAAAATAACAAAAGACACAAAGATCTAGGGTTGTGATTTATTTTAATATCATTTTAAAGATGAAGTGGTTATCTTAAAGTTGGGTAATATATTGATTTATTAACCTGGAACACTAAATTATGTGTAAGCCTCTGTCGATGGTCAGACACAAATACCCAGTTTAACTTAATTGAGCCATATGTCTATGTCAACCAAATTATCTGGATTCATTAAGATTAAGTTCGAATAAAGGCTACCCCCGCCCGACAGGTATATTCCTATCATGTAAGGAAATCTATTAAGGGTTATCTATCCTCAAGGAAGATCGTGGGCTATTGAGTCTAAGGCTGAAACCTAAAATCCCTATGTCTAGTTCATTTTAGATTTACCAGATCAATTTTATTAATGGCCAGTTAATGAAAAAACATTAAGATTAAGACTCAATAAATAAATCTTTATAATACCCAAACTATAATCTAACCCCTTATAAACCGGTGATATTAAAAGTCATCACAACCCCAGATAACTAACACATAACTAGGGCTAGTAAAAACTTAAAAGTAAAAGACATAAAGTAAAAATACTGAAAAGTAAAAGACATAAAGTAAAAACTGAAAAGTAAAATAAAATGCTAAGGTAAAAGGAATTACTTTTACTACTACTAATTTAGATATCTGCCATAAAATAATATATTAACTTGTGATTATTTTACCAACCAGCCATATAGGCGGTAACCTGATTAAGTCAAATTAAATCCAACCAGCCATAAAGGAGGAACCAAAATTTAATTACCAACCGACCAATCTGGCGGTATCCTTTATTAGTCAGGTTTAAACCAGATTAAAATTGAATTACCAACCGACCAATCTGGCGGTATCCTTTTTAGTCAATATTTTAAATAGTGAATATATTATTTTTAGGGAGATTAATCTAAATAGTAACAGTAAAAGAATTACCTTTCACCATAGCTGGGGAAGTTACCTCCTCATGGTGAATAGTAAAAACTGTAAAAAGTAAGAAAGTAAATTACTGTGCGTAAAAGTAAATTGCGGAAAGTAAAAACTGAAAAGTAAAGAAAAGAAAGTGCGAAAGCGGAAATTAATTACTAAAAGCTGTAAATAAACAAACAAGATACAATCTTCTTAGTATTCTTAAGGAATTCCTTAGAAGAAAGTATGAATTTTACAAATGAAATGACTTGATATTTATAGGCAAAATTTTGCCTCCATCAAATCATCCACCAAATCAATTATTAATTGCTCCACTAATTGCTCCACCAAATCCATTATTATTGCTCCACTAATCTCTTATCATGTTTGTGATGATTTGATAATTTTTATTATTTATTTACTAATTTATTTTTTTGCTTTGAAAATGATTGAAAGTGACTTTAATAATTACACACAACACACTTCTGCATGGTTAATCAATTTCGGGCATGAAATCTTCAGAATTTGAAATTATTTTGTTCTTCAAAGTTGTAGATATTTGAGTCTTCTTTAATCTGGAACTTGAATCAGCTCAATCTGATATCGGAGTACAAAGTTATGCCCAAAATACGACAAATATGAAAAACTGGAATTTCCAAAACTGCACTTCATTAAAAAACGCCCTTCCAAGTTTCCAATCTCCAAAATTAAAATATCAAGTCCAATAATTGCCCATATTTGACCCATATTTCGTCCTAAATGATTTCATTGAGATCCGATATTATTTTATCTGCAAAATAAACTAAAACACATTAAAACGTTCATCAAACCCGAGAAACTAAACAAAATATTAAGTTAAATGGGGGTAAATATTGATATATTTTCCGCTCATCACACCCCCAAACCTAACATTTTGCTAGTCCTCGAGCAAAACAACAAAATAAAATACAAGAAACAATTAAAATTAAACTAAGCCACTTTCATAGGGATAACGGTTGCATTTAGCATATGCAACAAGCCTTTAACCCCTATGTGTCCCTAGTGGACGAGTTATAGTCTCGTGAGGGCTTACAACAATGATACCCACAAACGTTTTACAAAAGTAAAAAGGTAGTGAAACTAATGCACACAAAAGCAAAAAGACAAGCGAAAAGAGAATAAAAATGTTAGTGACTAATCATGTGAAACTTCTACTCCAAGTTACTAGTTGTTTTGTTTAATTCTAAATTACCGAATAAGTAAATTCTCCGATTATTTTTACCATTCTCCATATACACAGTCGACAAAATATTAATCAACTCATTTTTGCCCACAACAGTCACAAGTGTAGTTGATAAGAGAGTAATATTTTTGTCCTAAAGTTTTATCAGAATTCACATCTTTTTGCAGCAATGGAATAATTTTTCGGATTTTTTCTTTGATTTTTTTTTATATACAATATATTCCATCTATGTAGCGAGTGTTGGG
>SKCR01013169.1:0-21139 GCA_019454045.1 Zanthoxylum bungeanum
AGCACGAAGTGGCCCATCAATCACTTAGAAGCCTTTGTCCCAATCGTCATAAAATACGTTCTTGTCCCAGTTTAAATGGCCCAACAAGCACATATCCCATGACAAATGGTCCAAATGGATCCAAACGACGATGTTCCCAAACACAAGCATAAAAGAAAGATAATGCAAACATAAAACAATGATTTCTACAGAATGACCCATCAATATTTTAGAAGCTTTGGGCCTAATGGTCATAAGGTACGAACTCGCCCCAGTTTAAATGGCCCAGCACGTTCGCATTTCTGACAATAGTCCAACTGCATCCAAATGAGGATGGTCCACAAGCATATATTCAAGGAAATAATTGTTACTTTAACCATACAAACTCGGTCTATGGGTGGGTTCGCAAGAGTGTAGACAAAGGCTTTCACCGGCGAAGGATGGCCCACAACTAGGTCTCCCCAATCAAGGGTTCGAGCGACCAAGTGAGCGCACTTTTTTTATACACTAAGGTACGTGCCAATGAGCTATGGTTTGTGACTGACTGTCAAATGGATTTCCCGTTGTAGATTCCCCAGAGGGAGGGTGGAGCGAGGCTCTCTTAAGTACCCTAGCCTCTTAGGCTCTTATCGCTTGGTGACAGGAATAAACAACGAGTCCTCGAAATTAGTCCATCACAATAGGCTACGAGTAGATGGCCATATAGGTGCCTTCACAGCTTTTCCTTCTAGGAAGGTAGTGAATGAAGAAAGACACCAAACCATTACTTAGCCTAAGAATACCCTTGATTAAACCCCCATTTTATCCACTATAGACACGGTCAATTAGAACATAAATCCAAACATTACAATACAATATTTCGGGGCCGATTCTCTATCCCCAGGGGAGTCGCCAAACTGTGGGACACAGAAACTGGGCGACGCATGTTGTTCTAGGCTCGCGGCCTAGTTGGGAGTACGGAGTAGCCACGGGGGACTAAACCGGAGAATAATGGAGTCGCCACTCGGTGTGAACTGGGAAAATGAGATTTAAGGCCGCACTCACCCCTCGCAAGGGAAAACCTCAAACATTGGGTTCGGAATGGTCCCTTACTTATGTCACTTGTAATGAAAGGATTTGTGTAATAATTTAATCAAGCTTAAGTAACATTTATTTCCAAGAGTATCATGCTTATAAGTTCTCATGTATACATCAACAAGTTCATCTAAATTTACATGTAACACATATCCGAATTTGCATACAGCCTATTTGCATGTAATATATGTCTCAATTTGCATACATAAAGGTTAACGTACGTCAAGTATACAAGTTAATAAACACATTATACTCATACATGTGGGGAATATAAATGAATGACACCTACATAATCTTGCATAATGCATAGAAACAATCAGGTTCATCGTACGAAGGAATAGCTACTAGGGATAATTATGTGCGAAATCTGATGAAAATAACTCAGTTCAGTGGGTGCGTGTTTGTGTAGCGTTCGAGAACGCGTTCGAACGGTAAACAGAAGGTTCACGTTCATGTGGCGTTCGAGAACGCGTTCGAACGGAGCCAGACCTGATGTATGAAACACTAAGAAGATGCGTGCGTTTCGGATAGCATTTGATAATGCTTTCGAACGGTAAACAGAAGGTTCACGTTCGTGTGGCGTCCGGGAACGCGTTCGAACGGAACCAGACCTGATGCATGAAACACTAAGAAAATGTGTGTGCGTTCGCGTAGCGTTAGAGGACGCGTTAAAATGGTAAACAGAAGGTTCACATTCGTGTGGCCTTCGGAACGCGTTCGAACGGAACTAGACCTGATGCATGCAACACATTCATAGACAAACAAATCCACAATGTGGGACCTCACGTATCTGATTGAACTCATCTCACATCCAATAGAATATACACCAACCGGCGCGACAAAGCATCGTGGTAAAGGATTTTAACCCCTCCAAATAGGGGACCTTTAATCCGACTTACTAAGCCCATGCGCTCGATCGCGTCATGCATAAAAAAATAAAGACAATGACATCAAACTTAGTATGCCCGATTGAACATAACTTACATCCAATCGAACACACATCAACCAGCGTGGCAAAGCATCGTGGTAAAGGATTTTAACCCCTCCAAATAGGGGACATTTAATCCGACTTACTAAGCCCATGCACTCGATTGCGTCATGCATACAAAAATAAAGACAATGACATCAAACTTAGTATGCCCGATTGAACATATCTTACATCCAATCGAACACACATCAATCGGCGCGGCAAAGCATCTTGGTAAAGGAATTTAACCCCTCCAAATAGGGGACCTTTAATCCGACTTACTAAGCCCATGCACTCGATTGCGTCATGCATAAACAAGTAACATGCAGAATTCAAATGTCGAAATATAAATAAATCAAAGCAACATAAAACAAAGAAGGTGCCGTTTACTCAAGCGGTATGTGGAGTTGTATCCCGAGTACAGATCATACTACCGTCCATTCGGAATCGGCTATGAAATTTATGTCCGGGTTTCCATCCGATATACCGCGAGAGTTGACACATCTTTTATTTTATTCCAAGTCCACAACATACAATATTTCATGACACATGCATATTTATCTACTCAAGGGCCACAACATGCATTTTGACATAACAATCATGCGAACGATACTCAATGAATAATAAAAATAAAACAGGAAACGAATGTGGAAAATACCCTCAGGTCTAACCTTTTTTGCCGACTTTCGGACTTGCGTTTCACGGAGATCGGAAGGGTAAAGCTCCTCTATTTCTCTGGTTCACTGGTTTAGCGTCTTGGCTCACTGTTTTGCTGATTTGCTTGCTGTTTGGCCTCCATTTTCCTGTTGTTTCCTATGTATTTTCTGCTCACTGTTCAGGTCACTGTTTTGACGTTTCAACGGACTGTTTCGAGTGTTTTTTTGTGGGTTTTACGTGTAGTTTTGTGTGATTATTTTAAGGATTATAAGTGCAGTTTTTATGTTACTGTTTTAAGGATTTTAGGGATTGTTTTAATAGGATTTTGCTGTTATTTTCGGGAGGAAATGGGCTACTGTTTGGGGGTACTTTAGCGGCTGTTTGGAGCATGTTTGGCTGCTGTTTGGGGGTATATTTTCGGTGATGGAGGGCTGCTGTATGGGGGAGATTTTTGGTGATGTGTGGAGGAGATGAAGAGAATTGTTTGTGTTCTTCTTGTTGCTATTGCCGTGAGTTGCTAGGGCTTTTGTGTTGTGACTTGCGTGAGAATTATGTGTATGAGCTAAGAGAGTCATGTCTTGGTGAGGGGTTGTTTATATAGAGAATGTCTAGGGCTACTCCTTGTCTCACAAGGAAGGGATTTGATTTTGTGTTGAGCAAGGAAAGTCAAAGATTGAGGGGGACAAATTTGGTTTAGATTAGGAAGTCAATATCTTTAAATTGGTTTTAATTTAGTATATGATTTTGCTTAGTTAGGAAGTTAATATATTTGATTTATCTAAATTAGGTATGATTATATTTTATGTTTTATTTAATTGGTAAATGGTTTAATTATTTTATTTAATTCAATGTTTAATTTAATTAAAATTTGATTTAATTTGGGTGTAATTTAAGGGCCTTGGGCCTGTGGGCCTAGCAGCAAAACCAGAAATACCGACACCGTTCGAACGCCTCTTAGAACGCTGCACGAACGTCCGCAATCTGTTTGATGTTCGAACGTGGTAACGAACGCAGGACGAACGAAAACAGTGAACTTGTGAAATGAACTTGACGACATACTTATTCTGAATTTCCTCATCCGACGTCTGTTTCCCGCAATATCCTTAACTAAAAAGGTAGTGCTTTCAACTGAGACTCATCATCGGGTTTCACATGCAAAAATGTAATGCCTACAATACCCTTGTGCCCTAATGTATTGAATTTTCTTGTTACTTTTCACCTTCCTCTATCATATAAATATATGTATCATATTTCTCTGCTCTACGCATTGCTGTTAAGGCTAGTGTTGTTTTGTTCTTCTTACTGCTTCTAGATCTTCACTCTCCGTTCTTATTTTAAACCTCAACTTTTGGATCTCTGTTCTACTATCTATATTGGTACTCTTGTTACTTCTTAAACTTTTCAAACCTCTCAAGTCTTATTCCTTATACCCTTAGAGATTTCTTTTTAACTTGGGTTGATCCATGGGCCTTACTACATTTGATCTATTTGTGAACTCCTACTAGTCTAACAGGCCTCATTCTGATTTAGATTAATCTTTGGGCTACCTAGTGTTTCCTTCTTTACCTCCTTGAAACATCCTTAATCCTTCTTCTAGGTGGTCTATCTTTCAATGGTCCTTACATTTCTTGAGATGGAGTTCCGTTGGGTTTTCTTACGGTCGCCTAGACCAATACTGATAGGAACTGCTTTATATCTCATTGATTCTTTTCTTTATTTCTTTAGGAGTTTCTTCATCCTTGTTCTAATACTTTATGTCATGATAAAGTCTATTGCTCATGTAGGATATGTATGAGATAGACTCTGTCAGGACAACTGTTAGTGTCCTAGATATGCCAAGGATCTCTAAGATTGACTTGTGTGTAAATTTAACAAGATAAGTTAAGGAAAAACTTACAATGATCGGTTGAAGTTCAAAACTTTTCCTTTGGATGTAGAAGCTCCAAGCCCTCCTTTTGAGTTTCAAACTCTTGGGTGAGTTTCCCTATAACCTTTCTTAGACTCCCAAAGTGCTAGCTTTGTCCAAAAATTGAAAAACAAAATTTCCCTTCCAAAGGGAAGCAATTTGACCAAGAGAGAAAGTAAAGGGAGAAGATGAATAGTAAGTCCAACTTATTAAAAAAAAACATGTGTGTTGTGTGTTAAATGCAACATTTAACAAAGCCCAACTACTTTCATCACCAATAGTGACTAGTGATGTAAGTAAAGTGGGCCCCACCACTTTAAATTCAAATTTCAAGTTGGCTTACACAACACACTTTGGGCTCAGGTTCGTTTAATCTGATTAAACGAATTTTTGTTGCGACGTAATTAAATCCAATTTAATTTAAATAATAATGCCTAGCAAAATTATTATGAAAGTCGCTTATGAATTAATTCCAAATTTATATATCTAATATATTATTTTAGCCCAAATAAATGAATTAAATAGTAAAATCCAATTTAACTGTTAAATTTACTTTGTCGATTAATTCCAAATTAATCGAGTTCTCTCTTCTAGACGAGTTTAATCCCATAAAAATTCTTACCGCAATTAATCCCAGATTAATTCTTTCTCTCATAATTAATCTCATATTAGTTCTTGCCGTAACTAATCCCATATTTATTTTCTCTCTCATAATTAATCCCATATTAATTATGTTCAAGTCAAATGTCATCGGTGAATCTTTGAGAAGCGACCCAAGAGATTCCCTGGATATGTTGGCAGTAAATACGATTGTCGGACTATCCGACATGTGCGTACCTTGTACCACGTTCTCACCGATTTACAAGATATGGTTGGCTTTTAGCAAAGCACCGTGCCTACCCAATTCTCCAGAAATATTCAACGAGGAATATATAATCTATATCAGGTGTAGTATACTATGTCACATGCTAGGCCTAGGGCTGGAATTGTGTCTGCCCCATAGGAAGCATATGTCGGATCACTCGCAACTAGTCTCTATAATCGGATAATCATGACCTAGTCATACTATCCCGACAGCTGCAGCATTTAAGAGTACTAGTTCTGTATCCTGCATGATCATCATCTCCATATGACTGAAGTGATACTTCCATCTTGACATCACACCCAATAGACTATGATTCTCAGTATACCCAGAAGAGGCATACGCAGAACCTATTAAAGCTCCGGACTACCAAAACCAAAGTTTACTGATTGTCGCAAGTATTAGCGATGCAAGTCTCAGGTTAAGACCACATACACCTACCCTGATTCGGATTCCCATAGACACATAGTCATACTACCAATGGGACTCTGAGGGGTCTATCCAGAGCGAAGCTATTCCCGGTCCACGGCTAACAGAACCTCCTATCACACTTGCATAAGTATCCAATACTTAAATATATGAGAACTATGCCGTTAAGCTTCCATAACATGCACAAGTGTAATACTAGTCTATCCCGCATTATCGATGTCCAGTCTCGATAATACTACGACTAGGATATTTAATGATTAAATCGTTTGTGGATTAATAATGTCTCATATCTTATTAATTTGGTACTAATCTTATGGACTTTTATCATTTATATATATCCAAGTAATCCAATTACAAAATAATAAAAGAGTAATTTCCTTTGGTACATAGTTAATTTGTACAAAAACAGCATGTCTTTTACAAATAGTTATGATATGGGTCATAATTGTCCAAAAATCTCCCACTTGGCCTATAGCCAATCACTCAAGTGTCCAACACCTGAACTATATACGGGTCGCTCAAACTTTTGCTGAGAGATAACTTTCATCAGCATATTTGCAAGGTTATTATCTGCAATGATCTTTTCGATTTTCACATCGCCACGATGTGTGATCTCACGAATCAAATGAAACCACGAAGTACATACTTGGATCGTTGATGAGATCGCGGTTCTTTAGCCTGCGCTATAGCCCATCTCAGCTGCTAAAAGAAATACTCATAATCCAATTAGGAATTTTATAGATCCAAAATGCTTCTTTTACTGCCTCAACTGCAACAATGTATTCCTCTTCTGTTGTTAAATCGGCAATATTATCTTGCTTGGAAGATTTCCAGCTCACTGTTTCGTTGTTCAAACAAAATATGTACTCTTATTGCGACTTATAGTCATCTTTATCGGTTTGGAAACTTGCATCAGTGAACCCAGTCACCTCAAGTTCTCATTCTCCATAGATTAAGAATGCATCATTAGTTCGTCTAAGATACTCAAAGATATTCTTAACATTAATCAGTGACCATCACCTGGATCGGCCTGATAGTGACTCCACATGCTTAAAGCATATGAGACACCAAGTCGCGTAAATGTTTGTCAATGTAAGAGTTCTCGGAGAGTGCCAACAACTTTTAGATCTATCCCAGTAGATCCTTATTCCTAGAATAAATGTTGCCTGCCCCAAGTATTTCATGGAGAATTTTAATGAAAGCCATACTTTCACCGATAGTAGTATGGGAATTTCATTGCTTAGAAGCAATACATCATCAATATATAAGACTATAAATGTCAGTGCGCTCCCACTAACCTTCTTATATACACAAGAATCATCTTCGCTTTGAATGAAACCATATTGTAATATGATCTCATCAAAATATCGGTTCCAAGAACACAATACTTGCTTCAATCCATAAATGGATCGATTTAACTTGTAAACTTTGTTTGCATGTTTTGGCTCGACAAAACCATCAAGCTTTTATATATAAACATCCTCCAAAAGGTTTCCGTTAAGGAAAGCAGTTTTGATGTCCATCTGCCATATTTCATAATTGAAATATGCAGCAATACCAAGCATTATCCGAATGGATTTAATCATGGCAACAGGTAAAAGGTTTCGTCGTAATTGACACTATGTTGATGACGATACCCTTTCGATACAAGCCTAGCTTTTTACGTTTGTATATTTCCATCCATGTCTGTCTTCACTATGAAGACCCATTTTCTACCAATGGGCACAATGCCTTCTGGTACATCAACCAGTGTCCAAACTTGGTTGGTATAAATGGAATCCATTTCAGACTTCATGGCATCTTGCCATAAAGTGGAGTCGATACCTTGTATCGCATCCTCTTACGTAGCCAGTTTGTATTCCTTAATAAGATTAATATATAGATGAGGTAAGATCAGAAACCCATACCTCTCAGGTTGTTTCCTAACTCTCTCTGACCTACGCGGTTCTTATGTATTAAAAGATTGTGGAACAGTCTCATCCCTGATGAACTGTTCATGTTTCGTGAGGGGATCAGTACTAGGAACAGTATCACTCCGATTTTCATTGAGTTTTACTTTCCTCCCACTTACCACTGCATTTATGAATTCCTTTTCGAGGAAAACTGCATGGAGAACAACAAATATTTTGTTCTCTTGTGAGTTGTGGAATTAATATCCTTTGGTTTCCCTAGGATAACAAATTACAAATAGGCACTTATCTGATTTGGTTTCTAGTTTGGTACCATCCAAACGTTTAATGTATGCTCAGCATTCCCAAATCTTCAGTAATGAGAAACCCGGTTTCTTTCCTGTCTATATTTTATATGGAGTCTGTCCAACAGACTTTGACGGAACCTTATTCAAAATAAGTATTGCATTGTTCAATGCGTATCCCGTGAAGGAAATTGGTAGCTCAGTACGACTCCTTATTAACCTTACCATGTCCAACAAAGTTCAGTTTCTCCGTTCGGACACACCTTTCATTGAGGTGTTCCAGGAGGAGTCCACTATGAAAGAATACCATACTCTTTCAAGTAATCAATAAACTCATTTCTTAAGTATTCTCCACCACGGTCCGATCGTAATAAGTTAATACTTTTACCGGTCTGTTTTTCTACTTCATGTCGAAACTCTTTGAATTTATCAAAAGTTTCCGACTTGTGTTTCATAAGATGCACATAACCATATAGCGATGCAACATCCGTAAAGGTTACGAAGTATTCATGACCACCTCTAGCCTAGCTAGACATGGGCGCACATACGTCACCATGAACGAGGGCTAACAGCTCGGTGGCTCGTACACCCTTACCGTTAAAAGGGGTTTTAGGCATTTTACCTAATAAATAATATTCACATACAACATATGAATTAGGATCAAATTCGTCCAAGTATCCATTCTTCCAAAGAGTGGATATACGAGTCTTGTTAATGTATCCCAGACCACAATACCACAGATAAGTTTCATCTGTTTTACTCAATTTGAGCCTTTTGTTTGTCATGTTATATGTTTGAGATTCATTTATATTCAAAATATAAAGACCATTATTAACATCTGTTGTACATATAAAAATGTCATATTTATATACAAAATACCTAGTGTTCCGGAATACAAAGGTATACCCGTATGAGGTTAAACAAAATACAGAGATGATGTTCCTAGTCAAACTAGGTACAAAACAACAGTCACCTAATTTAATTACATGCCCCGAGGGAAAATTCAAAACATAAGTCCCAACAGCTAAAACAACGACTCTTATCCCGTTTCCGACTCATAGGTCAATCTCGCCTGAAGCCATTATCCTGCTAATCAGCAGATCATGTACATCAATACATATAAGAGTACCACATCCAGAATCAAAAATCTAATTTTTAAAACCAATAGTGTACATGTTTATAACAAACATACATGAAGCCGGAGCCTTACCCATCTTCACTTCCTTCAACTCCGCCTTGTACTCGCGGCGGTCACGCTTCCAGTGACCGCGTTTGCCACAATATAGGCAGATGTCTTGGGATATGTCCTTAGTCTTCCCAGAAGACTGTGATGATTTAGCCTTGCCATTCTTTTTCCTTTTCTTCACAACCCCAGAAGCCTTTGGCCAAGCCTTGGCCTTCTGGGAAGTCAAAGTAAGGTGTGCCTCACGCTTCTTGCCCTTCAGAAGCTCTGGCTCTACTTCTTTTAGCATCGCCATTAACTCTCCAAGAGTCTTTTCTTGGTTCATCATATTGTAGTTCATGATGAACCCGCCCCAGTAGTCGGGCAGAGACTGTAAGATCAAATCTATCGAAGTCTCAGCCTCGAAGGTTATGCCCAACTAACCTAGCTGTTTGATGTCAGCAATCATCTGTGACACATAGTGCTCAATAAATGTACCCTCTGACATACGCGAGTGAAAGAGCTTCTTTTGCAATTTATACTTCTGAGATCTAAGGTTAGATCTATGAAGATCCTTCAATTTCAACATCATACTCTAAAGATTCAATCCTTTGTTCTGACGACGAAATTGAGGAGTCATTGCGGCAAGCATGACAGATTGAGCACTAAATTTATCATCACGAAGAGTCTTCCAACATTCATGTTCTACTATTTGCTCAACTTCGGGCTCATGCCCGAGAGGTTTCTCTATTACATAGAGTAACTTCTCAGCTCCCAGGACTATCCTGAGATTCATCTCCCAATCTGGAAAATTGGAGTCGTTAAAGACATTATCGCCCATGATGATGTCCCTAATGCTAATCTTTCCAGCTATCTCGATTGCAATAGTTCAACTATCCAATCAACGATTTCGAGTACACTTAAAATGTAATGGTTACTATAGTCTAACTATATAACCAACTATAAGTGGAGTAGTGTGAAAACAGTCTAACTATTCAATGAAAGCAATAAAAGATATTAGTCCAACTAATATATATTTATAACGATGATAAATAAAATAAAAGAACGCATTTTGGCAAGTATTTAAACGAAATTGAAAATTTAATATTAGCCTCCCACTATTTTTCGGCGAGCCTCTAACCCTTTATTGAGTACTCGGGAAACCCAGTTTTCTAATGGGCTAGGATCCCGTTAAATAACACACAACCTTGACTTTGGCCAACAATCTGTATGAAACTTAACTAGGTAAATCACTAAGATCAATTTGATCTCATCCAATTCCTAGATCCGGCAGGGGGACCTCCAAGTCCAAAATATATATCCAATATAATTCCTAACCTTTTCCTCTGAATCAACTAAACCTTGGCTTTGGCTCAACAAGCTTAATGATTCCAGTTAAGCGTGACCCATTGATAGTGGGAAAGCTTTGTAATCCACGTCGATGTACAGAAGTGACATTGACTTTGGCCAACAAGTCACAACTGCCCAAGACATGCGATATACAACAAAGCTTTCGTGGTTCAAACACATCTGCGATGGACAGTGATCTTTATTTTGGCCAAAAAATCAAAGTCAATCTTGGATCTTGAGAGAGAACCACTCAATGGAAGGAAAATGCTTAATATTAAAGTTAGGGTTTTCGCGTAAATTGGCAACCAATTATTTATCTTTGATTATGTCTCATCATACACCCTTAAAAATGCATTATAAAAGCATAATAAGGCGCGATAAATTAATAATGATATACGGATGGATATATAATACAATTTGTCCCTAGAACAAATCTCTCTCTTTCCTCTCTCCAGCTACAATTACATAACACTAAAAGAAACCTCATTTATATTGAGAGGAATTTGTGAGAAAAGAAATACAAAGAGGATCATAGGTGAAAGGCTGGACACGCAGGTCCAATTGAAATAAATTCCAAATTTACAACAATTTCCAAAATTGCCCCCTCCCAACTAATATCCATCTGATATACATTATTCATACAAATACATCCAAGTATTCACACAAAGCATGCTGTCAATCAATCTAAGCTAATTAATTAATCTTTGATTAATGACCATCCAATGTTCATACAACGATTTGATTTGCGCAAGTCCAACTCGGTTAAGAATAAATACTCAAAGTACGTATTCTTGAATTATATCGAACTACAATTTTAAATCCAATTTAAATTGTATCCAGTACTAATTCATATTTAATTCAAAATTAAATAATTACACTTATTTGTGTGCCTTAAAGACTTGGATTCCAAATCGAATCTAAATGGGTCTCAAAGGCTCAATTAGCATCCAATACTATTCAATTAAAGTCCAAAGGGCTTTCAATTAATTATTTAGGCATGGGCTTTGGCCATAATAGATCAAACCCAAAATGCCAAGGCCCTAATAGGAATCACCCTATGCCAAAAATCAATTTAGGCCCTTTAGGCCCAATTAAATTTTTTTTAAAGGCCCAAAAGTCATATTTGGACTTTATGGAAATGGTTGGCCCAATTGGATCCAACCCAATTGTCCAAACCAAACTTGGCCCAACCAAGCCCATTAGCCCAAATATAACAAATTAGCCCAATCCAATTTTAAAGACTAATTTATATTAACATAATATTCCAAATATCACATTAATTTAATTAAAGTGTAATTACCATAATTAATTGATTAATCTAATATTTCCAAAACATCAATTAATCTAATTAATCATACTTTAATTCTCAAATTCATGTCCAACACAAAATTGAGGCAAAATCAACTTATTCCATCATGCTACATCCCACAGCAATTGAATATAATAACATTCAATTTTGATTTCAATCCAATTAAATCAACAATCAATATTCATTTCAGGCATTTAACATATCCAATTGTCAAAATTCAAAAAATTACCATGAGCATTTTCTAGGGTGTATTCGGCCAAGGTGATAAAATTGGGGAAACTTTGATCCAATCAAATTTCACAAATCCAATCATGCATAACTCCAAGTTATCATCATCCAACCATAACCAAACAACCAATTTCGAATTTTCACACTCCAAGCATAAAATCCCAAAATTAATGTTTAGAACCCTAGAATCAAATCATGCTTAGATATGGCTCTGATACCATTGTTAATGTCCTAGCATGCCAAGGATATTTAAGATTGATTTGTGAGTGAATTTAACAAGATAAGTTGCGGAAAAACTTACAATGATCGGTTGAAGTTCAAAACTTTTTCTTTGGATGTAGAAGCTTCAAGCCCTCCTTTTGAGTTCCAAACTCTTGGGTGAGTTTCCATATCACCTTTCTTTGACTCCCAAAGTGCTAGCTTTGTCCAAAAATTGAAACAAAATTGAAAGAAAATTTTCCCTTCCAAAGGGAAGCAATTCGACCAAGAGAGAAAGTAAAGGGAGAAGATGAATAGTAAGTCGAACTTATTAAAAAACATGTGTGTTGTGTGTTAAATGCAACATTTAACAAAGCCCAACTACTTCCATCACCAATAGTGACTAGTGATGTAAGTAAAGTGGGTCCCACCACTTTAAATTCAAAATTCAAGTTGGCTTACACAACACACTTTGGGCTCAGGTTCGTTTAATCCGTTTAAACGAATTTTCGTTGCGACGTAATTAAATCCAATTTAATTTAAATAATAATGCCTAGTAAAATTATTACGAAAGTCGATTACGAATTAATTCCAAATTAATTCATCCGCACAAATTAAAATCCAATTTTAATTCCGCATTGAAATCCAATCCAATTAATATATCCAATATAATATTTTTAGCCCAAATAAATAAATTAAATAGTAAAATCCAATTTAACTGTTAAATTTACTTTGTCGATTAATTCCAAATTAATCGCATTCTCTATTCAAGACGAATTTAATGCCAAATAAATTCTTATCATAATTAATCACAGATTAACTCTTTCTCTCATAATTAATCCCAGATTAGTTCATGTCGTAATTAATCCCAAATTTATTTTCTCTCTCATAATTAATCCCAGATTAATTCGGTTCGAGTCAAATGTCATAGGTGAATCTTTGGGAAGCGACCCAAGAGATCCCTGGATATGTTGCCAGTAAATATGGTTGTCGAACTATCCGACACTTGCGTACCCCGTACCACGTTCTCACCGATTTACAAGACATGGTAGGCTTCTAGCAAAGCACCGTGCCTACCCAATTCTCCAGAAATATTCAACGAGGAATATATAATCTATATCAGACGTAGTATATTATGTATTGAATAATACGATCCAATATCGGATGTCACATGCTAGGCCTAGGGATGGAATTGTGTCTGCCCCATACGAAGCATATGTCGGATCACTAGCAACTAGTCTCTGTAATCGGATAATCATGACCTAGTCATACTATCCCCATAGCTGCAAACATTAAGAGTACTAGTTATGTATCCCTGCATGATCATCCTCTCCATATGACTGAAGTGATATTCCCATCTTGACATCACACACCCAATACACTACGATTCTCAGTCACCCATAAGAGGCGTATGCAGAACCTGTTAAGGCTTTGGACGACCAAAACCAAAGTATACTAATTGTCGCAAGTATTAGCGATGCAAATCTCAGGTTAAGACCACATACACCTACCCTGATTCGGATTCCCATAGACGCATAGTCATACTTCCAATGGGACTCCGAGTGGTCTATCCAGAGCGAAGCTGTTCCCGGTCCAAAAGCTAACAGAACTTCCTATCACACTTGCATAAGTATCCAATACTTAAATATATGAGAATTATGTCGTTAAGCTTCCATAACCCACACAAGTGTAATACTAGTATATTCCACATTATCGATGTCTAGTCTCGATAATATACGACTGGGGATATTTAATGATTAAACCGTTCGTGGATTAATAATGTCTCATATCTTATTAATCTGGTACTAATCATATGGACTTTTATCTTTTATATTTATCCAAGTAATCCAATTACAAAATGATAAAAGAGCATTTTCCTTTGTCACATAGTTAATTTGTACAAAAACAACCATGTCTTTTACAAATAGTGATGATATGGGTCATAATTGTCCAAAAATAAATGATTTTATTTGTCGGAAAATCATTTACTTTTTCAAACATAACTTTATATGACAAATAAATGAAAAGGAAATCTTCTAACACCCTAAAGCGTAAAATATAAGTCTGAAACAAAATAAAAATTAATTTAAAAGAAAGTGTCCACTCACAGTTTTGGAATTTGGCTAGTACTAGATCCCTGAAGGAAATCACGATTCGTGCGAATAATCTATAATCGAGACTTAAATAGCATGAAAGTTGTAAATTTGAATGTCAGAATTTAACTAAGGTGAGTGATGCATCAACATATTTAGTCTATAAATTTTATCGTGCTTATATTTCGATGTAAGGTATGCATACGAACTGATACGAGACCTATAAGGCGGCCTCAAACATGCTAGGAAGGAACAGGGATGGCCTATAACTGATCTGGGCCACATTTTGGTCTTTCGTGGTGACGCAGGCCAGGGCGCGTCGCGACGCGCATGAACCAGAAGCGTGCCCAGATTTTCTTCTTGCGCGTCGCGAACCAGGTTTCTGTTTTTCTTCTTTAATCTCATCCAATGCACAAAACATCCACTTTTACTTCATATTAACACATCCACACTGAAAACCAATATACAACACATCATGTAACATCCAATTTCACATTTACTAAACCACCAATTCATCATCAATTCAATTCTTAATCCATTACATACACTTCACCCAATTTTATCCACAACTTCAAAAATTAGGATTCATCAACTTTTCCATTCCTTTAATTGTCAAAAATCATACTATCATCATCACAAACAAGTTCCCAACACAATAAAAGCATCAATTCATCAAAACTTTAAAAATTTATGATTTGGGTCATGAAATCATACCTCTTTCTTCTTGGTTTTCTTCATCCTCTAAACCCTCCATTGATGCTCATCCTTTTCTTCTTTGGTTCTTCTTCTCTTTTCTTCTTCTTCCTTTTCTTCTCCATCTTCTTTTTCTTCTCTTCTTCTTTCTCTTCTCTACGTCTTTCTCCTTTTTTTTTTTTGTTTCAACAATTATGAATTTGTAAATAGTACTCCCTATATATAATGGGGGTCCTTTGATATTTGGAAATTTGAAGAAAACTGTAGAAATTTGTGGAAAGTTTGAGAATCTTCCAATTAGACCCGAAATCACTATTCATCTAAATTTTGACTAGTATTTTTGACCTATTTCTAGTCCGATTTTGGAAAACAGTTCAACGCGAAAATTGTAGATCTCAATCTTAGCTTTCTGGTGATATAAAATTCATAAAAAGCCAAGTTCATATGAAAAATTTTCTTCCCAAATACCATGGGCTGTCCAACGGAAACACTGTACAGTCTCGTCCCGGGACTTCGAGGAATTTACCGATTGTTCCCAAAGTCATTCCACGAGTGTATTTAAGTCTCAATATAATTCTTTTTATATGCCTTTGTCCCATATGTAATACAACTAAATACAGTAGTAAAAACTATCGGTCATTACAACATACATATAATTCCTCCGTCGCAGGTATCTGGAAAATTCCAAAGATATAGATACAAACGTCAAATCTCTATAGATATAATCATGTCGACGTTTCTATTAGAAATTCCTTAATAACACTTAGAACTAATTTCTATAGTGCACCACAGGCCCATGGATTTAACAGATTGCTAATTCCATATTGAATACATATGCTCTGCACACAGAGCTGACAGATCCTTTCTTGATATGCACAAGGATATCCTGAGCATCAGTCCACACCCAAAAAACTGATGGAGGTCTGATCTAAATAGATCGGTGACGTTACTGCCATCTAAGTGTGGAGTATAACTCATATATTCACAGTGGTATCTCAAGTCAAAGAATCATTATGCTCACTCAACACCGAAGAAGATTCTTATTGACGTTGGTCTACCATCCATTAAGAATTTTTGGTGAGTCATTTAGTGTTTATCCGCTATAAGCACATACACTTCTATACGAGTCTCCAAGACTAATGGTTCATTGAGAAACCATCTGAATCCAAGATTCCAATATACAACATGTACTAGTCTCAACGGGTTTACTTTACTGACCAAGTTGTGTAAACCTTGACCGGGAACTGTCTAAGAATGACAACATCATAATACAACTCAATGTCAGTTGTGACGCTTTTGCAACAGTATCATAACTAATCATTCTAAGGTCTATTACGACTTTACCATATTAAAGAAGAAGTTATATGAAAGAAACTGTTTATTTTATTCATAATAAAATGTTACATTAGTATTTATAAGGAAATACATAATAACATTGGCGCTAAGAGCACCAACCCTAACAAAATCTCCCACTTGCTCTAGTACCAAAATCGATTGTATCTAATACCTATCGACTATGTATGTTTATCAAATAAATTCGAAGGAATGGCCTTGGTAAGTGGGTCTGCTACATTTTCTTCACTTGGTACCTTGCACACGATAATGTCCCCTCACGACACAATCTCTCGAATGATGTGGTATTTTCATTCCACATGCTTCGACTTCCGGTGCGCCCTTAGTTCTTTTACTTGCGCAATGGCTCCAATATTATCATAGTATAACAAAATCATATTCTCGATACTTGGGACTACTCTCAATTATGAGATAAATTTCCTAACCTAAATAGCTTCCTTTACAACTTCAGAAGCTGTAATATATTCTGCCTCTGTGGTGGAATCAGTTGTCGACCTCTGTTTGGAACTCTTCCAACAAATTGCACTACCAGACAATTTGATTATCTCATCGAATCGAAGATTCTAACTTCCTTAACCCTGTTTAAGTCCATAAATAGACTTCTTCAGCTTGCATACCATGCCCGAGTTTTCGCTGTATTCAAAACCCTTGTTGGACAGTTATGACCCATAGCGTCACTATTTGTAAAAGACATTGTGTTTTTGTACAAATTAATTATGTAGCAATGGAATTGCCTTTTATCATTTCGTAATTAGATTACTTAAATGTGTGAATGATGAAAGTCCTTATGATTAGTTCTGGATTGAGATGATATGAGACAGTATCAATCCACGACGGTTTTAATCATTAAATATCTCTAGTCGTAGTATTATCGAGACTGGACATCGATAATGCGGAATAGACTAGTATCGCACTTGTGCGTGTTATGGAAGCGTAACAGCATAGTTCTCATATATTTAAGTATTGGATACTTATAAAAGTGTGGTAGGAGGTTGTGTTTTACCGATGGTACGGAAAACAGCTTCGCTCTGGATAGACCCCGCAGAATCCCATTGGTAGTATGACTATGTGTCTATGGGAGTCCGCTTCAGGGTAGGTGTATTTGGTCTTAAAATGAGACTTGCATCGCTAGTACTTGCGACAATCAATACGCTTTGGTTTTGGTCGTCCAGGACTTTAATAGGTTCTGTGTACGCCTCTTCTGGGTTTATTGAGAATCGTAGTGTATTGGATGTGATGTTAGTTATTCTAGGTCTCCAAGATCGAATTAAACAAGCATGAATCATGTGAATACAACGACGGAAGTTGCGGAATACTTACATCGAGCGGTTGAGCGACGCGGAGAGGCAACGAAAACTGAAATTTTGTTCACTGGTAGAGGCGGCAGTGGGCTGCTGTTGCTGCTCTCGATTTTCGGCCTTCAATCAACAAGAAACCAAGCTCCAAACTTCGTCATTTGATTCCCGGCTCATGGGTGGACTCTTCCTATCACCTTCGCATGATCCCGAAGTGTGCTAGCACTCTTGTTTTTGCATCAAAAACGCACTTGGCTTCCCTCCATTTTCGGTCACTGCCCAGCAAAACCAGAAATGGCGTGAGAGAGAGGAAGAAGAAGAAGAAGAATAGAGAGGAAGAAAAATGTGTTATACGGTTTTTGTGATTTTTTGTATCTAATACACATGAAATGAAATTCAAGTTCATTTCCAACACATTTGGCTTTAATTGCCAACCACACACATCACTCATCACATCAATCAAGTCACATCATCAATCAAGTCACATCACTCAAAGTGACAATGATTTGACGCTTGAAGCGATAAGCGATTTGACACTTGATTCGACTTGCGTGCCGCATTCGAATTCGAAATGCGAATGCGCTCGCAAATAATCCCGGGCTCGGGTTCGCTAATTCCAAATTAAAGAATTTTCCGTTGTGTCGTAATTAAATGATTACGCCTAGCGAAATCACTATTCACGTCGCTAACGAATTAATTCTAAATTATTTGTTCGCCCGAATTAAAATCTAATTTCAATTCCGCGTCGAAATCCAATTTCGTTTAATATATTGAATATATTAATTTATCGATTAATTCCAAATTAATCGTTCTCTCTCTTTAAATGATATTTTATCCCAGATAAAATATCTCCGCAATTAATCCCAGATTAATTTTCTCTCTCATCTAATTAATCCCAGATTAATTAAAAGTGTGAGTCATACGTCATCGGTGAATATTGGGGAAGCGACCCATTAGATCCCGTGATTTGTTGGCAGTAAATTCGGTCGTCGGACTATCCGACACGTAACACGTAAGTCCTCGTACTATGTTTATACCGATTTACAAGACAAGGTTGGCCTCTAGCAAAGCGCCATGCCTACCCAATTCTCCGGAAATATCCTTACATGAATAAAGGATCTGTATCAGGCGTAGTATACGTAGTATTGCGTATTTCTGTCCAGTATCAGATGATCACATGCGAGGCCTGGGGCTGGTACAGTGTCTGCCCCGTACGAAGCATATATCGGATTACGAGCAACTAGTCTCTTTAATATCGGATAATCATGACCAATTCATATTACCCCGACGGTTGCAACCTTATATAGAGAACCAGTTCTGTATCCCTACGCGATCATCAACTCCATATGACTGGAGTGACACTTCCGTCTTGACATCACACCCAACACACTACGATTCTCGATATACCCAGAATTGGCGTACACAAAAATCGGTTAAAGCCCTGGACGACCTCAACCAAAGTATATTGATTGTCGTATGCATTAGCGGTGCAAGTCTCAGGTTAAGACCAAATACACCTACCCTGATTTGGACTTCCATAGACACATAGTCATACTACCAATGGAATTCTGAGGGGGTCTTATCCAGAGCGAAGCTGTTTCCCGTACCATCGGAAAAACACAACTCCTATTACACTTGCATGAGTATGATATACCCAAATATATGAGAACTATGTCGCCGTGCCCTCACAACGCGCACAAGTGTAATACTAGTCTTTTACGCCTTTATCGATATCCAATCTCGATAATGCTCTGACTAGGGATGTTTAATGATTTATCCTTCGTGGATTGATATTGTCTCATATCATTCTCAATCCATGAACAAATCACAGGGACCTCCTATCATTTATATATCTAGGTGATCTAATCATAAATGATAAGAGTGTAATCTCCTTTGTCACATAGTTAATTTGTACAACAACTGTGATCTGTAAAAATAGTGACGCTATGGGTCATAATTGTCCAACAATCTCCCACTTGGCCTATAGCTAGTCACTTCGAGTGTCTGACACCCGAACTATGTACGGTTGGCTCAAATTGCTGGAAAAAGGTTTTCGTCAGCGGATTTGTATGATTATCGTCTGATGCAATTTATACGATCATCACATCGCCACGATGTATGATCCGAACTAATCAGATGATATCGAAGTATAATCTGGATTCGTTGATGAGACCATTAATTCTTTAGCATGTGCTGACGCCTAGCTGACCGGCGTAAACACACACGTATAACGTAAGCGCACGTATCGTTCAAGTAGTATAAAAATATTGATCCCACGAGGACTTAATTCCTACTATTGTTATTAGTTGTTGATACTATTTATTTACAAATATCTAATTGAGGGAGAAGTGAATGATTGCTTGAAATGATCTGCTTTGTAGATTTGCTAAATAAATAAAAAGACAAAAGAAAATACTAAGGAAATTAAAAGACTCAAAGATCTAGGGTTGCTAATCTTTCTAATATCAATTAAAAGATGAAGTAGTTAAATCATAGTTGGATAAATTATTGAATTATTAATCTGGAACACTAAATTATGTAAAAGCCTCTTTTGAATGATCATTTACAAATACCTAGTATAATCCAATTGAACCATATGTCTATGTCAATTAAATTACCTAGATTCATTAAGGTTAAGTTCCAATTATGACTACCCCCGCCCGACAGGTATATGTCTATCCTGTAAGGAAATCTATTAAAGGGTTATCTATCCTTAAGGAAGATCGTGGGTTGTTGAGACTAAGGTCTTAAACTTAAAATCTCTATGTCTAGTTCATTTTAAGTTTTATCTAATCAATTTTATTAGTGATCAGTTAATAAAAATGCATTAAGAATATGACTCAACAAATAACTCTTTTAGTTACCCAAACTATAATCTAACCCTTTTTAAATCGGTAATATTAGATTTCATCACAACCCTAGATATTTAACTTAGTTACTATACATAATTAAAACTGATAAAAACTTAAAAGATTAAAATGAAATTGCAGAAAGTAATTAAATAAAAAATGAAATGCTAAGGTAAAAGGAAATAACTTCTACTATATACTATTTAGATATCTCCCATAATAATAATATTAACTTGTGATATTTTAAACCAACCGTCCAGAATGGCGGTATCCTGATTAAGTCAAATTCAAATATACCAGCCATAAGGCGGAACAAAAATATAACTTAAACCAACGTCCAGTGTGGCGGTATCCTCATTAAGTCAGGTTAACCAGATTAAATTAAATAACCAACCGTCCGAATGGCGGTATCCTTTATTAATCTGATTTTAAATAGTTTATATATCATATTTTAAGGGAGATTAATCTAAAAAGCAATAGTAAAAGAATTATCTTATTACCTCAGCATGAAGAGGTTACCCCCTCATGGATGGATAGAATT
>SKCR01013170.1:0-21081 GCA_019454045.1 Zanthoxylum bungeanum
CGTATAAGAGAGTGCTATCGTTGGTCAGGGTTGCATATTCCACCCCCTAGGTCGTCCAGTGCTTCTCTGGAGATTATGTCAACTGCGCTCCCGGGGTCCACTAGGATTCTGTCTACCTCCGATCCGCTGATTACTGCCTTGATTATCAACGCATCGTCATGAGGGAAAACTCCTCGGGTATCCTCGTCCGTGAACATTATTGGTACCGACCGACCTCCCTGTAGCCTTGTGACCTGCTCTGTTTCTAAGACGTCTGGTCCTGGCGGGTTCTGCTGTAATCTTTCTTTGACCGGTTAGAGTTTCCGGCCAGTGTTCTTCCTCCTGCGATGATATTGATTTGGCGGCCACGTGCTCTTTGTCTGGCCGTCATGACCTTGTGGTCAATGTATTTGTTCAGATACCCGTTTCGTGCTAGATCTTCCATTTGTTCTCTCAGATCTTTACACCTGTCTGTTGCATGTCCTTTGGAGTTGTGGTGTAGGCAATAAGCCTTTTGTTCCTTTTGTCCGGGGGAATCTCCTTTGGTCGGGTTCTACTAAGAGGCCTTTCCCCTGGATCTCCATGACAATTTGTCCCAGTGGTTTCTTTAGGGGAATGTATGCATCTTCCCCGACCACATGGTTCACTTGGGTCGGCGCCCTTCTCTCTTGATTGTCTCGGTGCAGTGGTTTGAACTTCTTTGTGCTTCGGGGGTGGTCTTCTGGATTCTCTTTCTATTCGGCGGGGGGCGCCCTCCTTTGTGGTTCTTTCTCTGATGGTGTTCCCTTTTCGGGATACTTTCTCCTCGTTCTTCTAATAAAATGAATTTTCGGGCACCTCCAGGGCGGTTGCGTAGTCCGGGGTGTCTTGGATCCTTAGGTGGGCCCATAGCCTCCCGACTTTCAAGGCTCCCTTCAAGCTTTCCAGGGCCTCGGGGGATTCATACCCTCCGACTTCAAGTACCATATTATGGTATCTTTCAATAAATATCTTCAAAGGTTCATCGTCTCCTTGTTTCATAAGCCTTAGTTCTCCAATCGTCTTTCTGGGGACACAAGCCCCCTTGAAGTGTCGTATGAATGACTTTCTTAGTTGTGCGAAGCTGCTGATGCTTCTTGGGGCTAGGCTTATATACCATAGAATGGCCGGTCCGCTAGAGTTAAGGGGAACACTTTGCAGATGGCGTCCCCTGTTACCCCTTGTACCTCCATTAGTAGGACGAAACTTTCAATGTGGGTTTTTGGATCGGTATGGCCTTGTATGGTGTCATGGTCGGCATGCTGAATCTTTTTGGGAATTTCTCTGACTTTATTTCTTCTGTGAGGGGGGACTCATCTTTTTCGTCCTGGACATCCCCTCTGTTTGCATTGGGGTATATTCCCCATTTGACCAGCTCCTCCCGTAACCAAGATTTCATGCTGCTGTCTTTGGTTCCATGCCGCCCCCTATGTGTTTCTTTTCTTTCTACTATCTCGGGAATGGTGCTTCTCGGGGTCGGTATCTTCTCGTACTTTTTCATTATATTCTTTTCCTCTTCTCCGGGTATTGTGAGGGCTATCGTAGGAGGAGTCTGGTGACGATTGTCATCTTCTTTCCCTCCCATGTGTCCTCGGTCTGGGAATCTCTCTGCACTCCACGGATCTCACCCTGTAGGGTTCCCTCCTCCGGGGTCTGTCGTTTTCATCACTTGTATCGACAATTCTTTTTCCTTCTGCTATGTCGTTCCTTCGTCGGCTAGTCCCGGCCTCGAATTTTCCATTGTGTGCTCCTTCTATCCTTTCCAACCGGTCTACTATGGTTTTTAGCAGAGTTTGGCTTTCCTCCCTTTCTTTCCTAAGTTTCTCCTCAACCTTTTCCATCCAATCTGCAGCCGAGCTCCCTGATGGTTGGTGGTTTCCTCTTCCGCCATTGTCTCACTACGCGAGTTGCTTTTTGTTGAGTTCCCCACAGACGGCGCCAACTGTTGACGGCTGATTTTGGTCTCAGGGTAATATGGGAATATCACTCCGAGGTAATCCTCCTTCAATAGTGAATTTGTTTGGTTATGGGGACCAAAAGCAAATTTAGCGAGAGACAGATAAACACACCAATCGACAAGGAGATTTAACGTGGTTCGGTGGATTTGGATCCGACCTACGTCCACGGACAAAAACAGGATGGCACTTTTATTACTCAAATACACTTCTCAGGTCCTTTTTGTGTTTACCAATCAGAGCTTGATGATTCTGATCACTAATTTTTATGATGCCTTTTACACATACTCTGCCCTCCTATTTATAATAGTATAGAAATCAGACTCCTATTTGCATAAGAAATCCTAGTTTGAACCTAATCTTCTCTTCTTGCAAGGATTCCTAGTCTAATATTGCCTTCTCTTTTTCTTGTTCCTTTTCGGATTCTGACTTCATTTCCTTGTGAGAGTAGGATAATTTGCTTATCTGATCCGTAAGAATAGGGTGTCATTATCTTTGAGCATATCTCGCTTGTCTGGTCGGTCTCCATGTGGTCGATCATGATAGTCTTTTATGCTGGGAATGCTTCTGTCGACCTGATAGTGCCCGGGTATCTGAACCCAAGTGATCGGTTGCCGGTCATAAAGTGCTCGGTCTATTTCTGTTGTGGTCGGTTTGAAACCGTAAGGTGCTTGTTCTTTTATTGCAAAGTGGTCGGGTTGGATTTAACGATCTCAACCAAGCAGGGAATTACCCTTCTGTCCTCGTCGTGCTGTTTTAAATATCATAGTGCCTGAAAACGCCATCAACAACTTTATAGCAGTAAAGTCCCTGGTCTGTAATGAAAGTTGTCTTCTCTTCGTCTGCAGGGCACATTTTGACCTGGTTGTATCCGGAGAAAGCATCCATGAAGCTCAGTAGTCCTTGACAAGCCGTGGTGTCTACTAGCTGGTCTATGTTCGGCAAAGGAAAGCTGTCCTTTGGGCACGCCTTGTTTAAGTCGGTGAAATCGACACACATTCGCCACTTGCCATTGTTTTTTCTGACTAACACTACGTTTGATACCCAATCCGGGTATCTTGCTTCCCTGATGAGACCGGCCTTTAGTAACTTCTCGACCTCGGCTGCTATTGCTTTAATCCTTTCTTGATTGAAGTTCCTTCTTTTTTGCCTGACCGGCTTGCGAGATGGATCTACTGCTAGGCGGTGATTAATGAATCTTGGGTCGATCCCAGGCATGTCATTGTATCCCCAGGCAAAGACGTCCGGGTATCCTTTCAGGCATTCTAGAAGATCTTTTCGTAGAGGCTTGCTCAGGCCTCCCCCTATCTTTATATTTTTTCCTGGCCCGTAAAGTTCTATCTCCTCCGTTTCTTCAGCTGCGGCGAGTCGGGCATTTTTGTTTGGCCGGGGCCCTGGGCTTCTGTCTTCTTCTTCTTCTCCCTGGTTCCTTTTTCGTTTCCGGGTATCTTCTGTGATGCAGAGAGTTTCTCGTGAGAGAGTCGCAAAGCAGCTGCGAGCCGTTTTCTGGCTTCCGCACACAATTCTGATTCCTTCCCGGGTGGGGAATTTCAGTTTCAGGTGGTAGCAGGACATTGCGGCTTTTGTCTTCATCATGAAGGGTCGCCCGACGATGGCCTGGTAACTGCTCATGCAGTCTACCACTGTGAAGTCCGTCATGATCGTCCGGGTCCGGGGATGTGTCCCGACAGTTATTGCCAACTGTATCCTTCCTAGTGGGATGACGGCTGATCCTCCGAAACCGTACAAGAGAGTGCTATCGTTGGTCAGGGTTGCATATTCCACCCCTAGGTCGTCCAGTGCTTCTCTGGAGATTATGTCAACTGCGCTCCCGGGGTCCACTAGGATTCTGTCTACCTCCGATCCGCTGATTACTGCCTTGATTATCAACGCATCGTCATGAGGGAAACTTACTCCTCGGGTATCCTCGTCCGTGAACATTATTGGTACCGACCGACCTCCCTGTAGCCTTGTGACCTGCTCTGTTTCTAAGACGTCTGGTCCTCGGGTTCTGCTGTAATCTTTCTTTGACCGATTAGAGTTTCCGGCCAGTGTTCTTCCTCCTGCGATGATATTGATTTGGCGGCCACGTGCTCTTTGTCTGGCCGTCATGACCTCGTGGTCAATGTATTTGTTCAATACCCGTTTCGTGCTAGATCTTCCATTTGTTCTCTCAGATCTTTACATCCGTCTGTTGCATGTCCTTTGGAGTTGTGGTGTACGCAATAAGCCTTTTGGTTCCTTTTGTCCGGGGGGAATCTTTTTGGTCGGGTTCTACTAAGAGGCCTTTCCCCTGGATCTCCATGACAATTTGTCCCAGTGGTTTCTTTAGGGGAATGTATGCATCTTCCCCGACCACATGGTTCACTTGGGTCGGCGCCCTTCTCTATTGATTGTCTCGGTGCAGTGGTTTGAATTCTTTGTGCTTCGGGGGTGGTCTTCTGGATTCTCTTTCTATTCGGCGGGGGGCGCCCTCCCTTGTGGTTCTTTCTCTGATGGTGTTCCCTTTTCGGATACTTTCTCCTCGTTTCTAATAAAATGAATTTTCGGGCCACCTCCAGGGCGGTTGCGTAGTCCGGGGTGTCTTGGATCCTTAGGTGGGCCCATAGCCTCCCGACTTTCAAGGCTCCCTTCAAGCTTTCCAGGGCCTCGGGGGATTCATACCCTCCGACTTCGAGTACCATATTATGGTATCTTTCAATAAATATCTTCAAAGGTTCATCGTCTCCTTGTTTCATAAGCCTTAGTTCTCCAATCGTCTTTCTGGGGACACAAGCCCCCTTGAAGTGTCGTATGAATGACTTTCTTAGTTGTGCGAAGCTGCTGATGCTTCTTGGGGCTAGGCTTCTATACCATAGAATGGCCGGTCCGGCTAGAGTTAAGGGGAACACTTTGCAGATGGCGTCCCCTGTTACCCCATGTACCTCCATTAGTAGGACGAAACTTTCAATGTGGGTTTTGGGATCGGTATGGCCCTTGTATGGTGTCATGGTCGGCATGCTGAATCTTTTTGGGAATTTCTCTGACTTTATTTCTTCTGTGAGGGGGGACTCATCTTTTCCGTCCTGGACATCCCCTCTGTTTGCATTGGGGTATATTCCCCATTTGACCAGCTCCTCCCGTAACCAAGATTTCATGCTGCTGTCTTTGGTTCCATGCCGCCCCCTGTGGTTACTTTTCTTTCTGCTATCTCGGGAATGGTGCTTCTCGGGGTCGGTATCTTCTCGTACTTTTTCATTATATTCTTTTCCTCTTCTCCGGGTGTTGTGAGGGCTATCGTAGGAGGAGTCTGGTGACGATTTGTCATCTTCTCCCTCCCATGTGTCCTCGGTCTGGGAATCTCTCTGCACTACCACGGATCTCACCCTGTAGGGTTCCCTCCTCCGGGGTCTGTCGTTTTCACTTGTATCGACAATTCTTTTTCCTTCTGCTATGTCGTTCCTTCGTCGGCTAGTCCCGGCCTCGAATTTTCCATTGTGTGCTCCTTCTATCCTTTCCAACCGGTCTACTATGGTTTTTAGCAGAGTTTGGCTTTCCTCCCTTTCTTTCCTAAGGTTCTCCTCAATCTTTTCCATCCAATCTGCAGCCGAGCTCCCTGATGGTTGGTGGTTTCCGTCTTCCGCCATTGTCTCACTACGCGAGTTGCTTTTTGTTGAGTTCCCCACAGACGGCGCCAACTGTTGACGGCTGATTTTGGTCTCAGGGTAATATGGGAATATCACCTCCGAGGTAATTCTCCTTCAATAGTGAATTTGTTTGGTTATGGGGGACCAAAAGCAAATTTAGCGAGAGACAGATAAACACACCAATCGACAAGGAGATTTAACGTGGTTCGGTGGATTTGGATCCGACCTACGTCCACGGACAAAAACAGGATGGCACTTTTATTACTCAAATACACTTCTCAGGTCCTTTTTGTGTTTACCAATCAGAGCTTGATGATTCTGATCACTAATTTTTATGATGCCTTTTACACATACTCCGCTCTCCTATTTATAATAGTATAGAAATCAGACTCCTATTTGCATAAGAAATCCTAGTTTGAACCTAATCTTCTCTTCTTGCAAGGATTCCTAGTCTAATATTGCCTTCTCTTTTTCTTGTTCCTTTTCGGATTCTGACTTCATTTCCTTGTGAGAGTAGGATAATTTGCTTATCTTATCCGTAAGAATAGGGTGTCATTATCTTTGAGCATATCTCGCTTGTCTGGTCGGCCTCCATGTGGTCGGTCATGATAGTCTTTTATGCTGGGAATGCTTCTGTCGACCTGATAGTGCCCGGGTATCTGAACCCAAGTGATCGGTTGCCGGTCATAAAGTGTTCGGTCTATTTCTGTTGTGGTCGGTTTGAAACCGTAAGGTGCTTGTTCTTTTATTGCAAAGTGGTCGGGTTGGATTTAATGATCTCAACCAAGCAGGGAATTACCCTTCTGTCCTCGTCGTGCTGTTTTAAATATCATAGTGCCTGAAAACACTATCAACAAGTTTGTAACAAACCAATAACTCAATATATAAAAATTTATTATAATAACCCCATCATTTCATTCTTTACCACAACTCAAACGTGTGAATGTTTGAATGTATTAAAATTTGAATTTGAAATTATAGAGTTTTTTTTAAAAAAAAAGGTAGGGATTGACGAAGCTCAAAAGGTTTTACCCTACTCTCCAGAATTAAATTCGGGCATTGTATTTTGAAAAAGTTTATTTTTATCAATCCGACTATGCTCTTGAAGCAAATTATACAGAGACTTATCTAACCTCAAATTGGAATTTTAAAATTGACAGATGATTACTACTACTATTATATACTTTATTTATAGCATATTATTTAGAAGAATAAGTTGACTCATATCAGGTAAGAATTTATAAAATATACGTATAATTCCTTAAATCACTCAATATCAATCAAATTCAGCTAACTTCAACTATTGAATTGGTATCGGAATGTTTGGTAGCATCTCCATTACTCATTTTAATTATTGATATTTTTTCCTCTTTGGGTATGCTTTATTTTATGCTAATTCCTTCATTATTAAAAAAAAAAACAATATATATATATACTACAATGATACCTGGGATAATAAATAATCAACCACTCATTTGTTGTAAGTAGAGATTAGAGAGAATATATGATAGGTTAACAAAAAATTGTAAAAATAGACTTATATTTTATTAAATTTAATGAGATAATAATTCAGTGTTTACTAGCACTATTTTAATGTCAATAAAACCCCATTTTTTAATCCTATGGACCTCACGTAATGAAAAAATATATAATTTATTGAAAAAACTAGTGGACAAAAATTATACGGGCGTATTTTTGAGTCGGTTTTCCACAATCAAAAATAATGTTGGTGCTGCTACAAGTGCAATCCATGTCTATGAAGAAAAGACAGACATAGCAGCAAAGTTAAAAAGAAGTTGATTTTTACTTTTCAATATATCAAAATCTTTTTTGTTGACAAGTTGAAGTGGGAGTGGAAGTGGGAGTAGTAGTAGTAGTGCAATAAGTAGAGAACAAAAGAATATAACATAAATAGAACCTCTCATTATAATTCCCATTATGTAGTATTATTGCTTATCAGTACATTATATTTTCTTTTATAAATATGTGTCCTTTTATCTGTAGGAATGGAACCTACAAATCATAATACCAAGTAAATCATGATAAAGATATGTATAGTTTCACTACCGTCCCATAATTCCAAATTTCTGTTTAATATGAATCTCGATCAAGGAGGGAAAAAATGATTTCATTAATGAAAGTGGTGATGGCAAATAATTGAAACCTTTATTATCCTCAATTAGTGGATACTTGAACTCACCAATTATCTTTCAGAGAGGGAATTGAAAAACTCTATATACTTTTTAAATATATATATATATATTATAATCTTGTCTCATATTCTACTTGTAGCGGGAGTCTCGTATACTGAGTACGATCTATTTATATATTTATATGTATGATATGATTCACTTTAAAAGTCCCGATTCCCTCAAAACCTTGATGAGCATATGACATTGATGGCATTGTGAGTCAAGGTATCCGGCGGCGGTTTGGTGATAGCTCCGGCGAACCTGGGCAAGTGGGGAGAAAGGAAAAAATGCAGCATGTATAGCTGAATTTGTTTGGAAGCATCAAGTGCTGTAAGGATATTTTAGAATGTGCTGTCAAAGCAGCACATCAATCATATATTCTTATCTCCACTTCATCCCCCATAAATATAGCTGCCTTGAGCTTCTATTAAACTCACAACTCACAAGAGCCAATTAAGCTTCTTATACTTCCTTTCTTTCCTTTTTTTCTCTTTGAGGCAAAAAATCAAAAAGAGAAAAGAGAGAAAGATGGTGAAGTTCTCTAAGCAATTTGAGGGTCAGCTTGTTCCTGAATGGAAAGAAGCTTTTGTTGATTACTGGCAACTCAAGAAAGACCTCAAGAAAATTCATATCCTTAATAATACTAATAATAATAGTAATAACAATGTTACCAAGAAGCAACAAAATAGATCTTCTGCTACCACCTTCATTTGTTCCTTGGGCAAGAAGTTTTCTTCATTCGTCCACCATCAACATAGAGAACATCATGGTGCCATTCAAGTATGTTAATTTCATTCAAGTGTTCAAATCAAAATATGCATTGTGCTTTGTTTTATTGAAGGGTGCTAACTAGTTTGATATAGGTTCATAAGAAACTTGCAAGTTCGGCAAGTAAGGGGGATATGTATGAGACAGAGCTGCTAGAGCAATTTGCTGATACTGATGCTGCCATGGAGTTTTTTGCATGTTTGGACATGCAACTCAACAAGGTGAACCAATTCTACAAGGCAAAGGAGAAAGAGTTCTTGGACAGAGGGGAGTCTTTGAAGAAACAGATGGAGATTCTCACTGAACTCAAAACCGCCCTGAAGCAAGAGCGCGATAAAGTTGATTCTTCCCAGGACTCCAAGGAGGATGAGTCCATTTCCTGCACCATCTCATGTGGTACATAGTTAACTTTTGTGGCTTAAATTGTTATCAAAATTGTGAAACAAGATATGTTTTAGATGTGAAGTTTCATAAGCAATTTAAGGAAATTTTCACATGATTTGTTTTAGTGATCATTTAATTAAAGACACATGCATTACCACATTTTCTTAGTTTCACATAATTCAGCACATGCATGGATTTTATGTTGGAATATTTCATAGAATTATGATCAAACTAATTATCTGTTACTTGTGTGTCCCATTCTTATTTCCTTTGCTTACAGAGGAGTCCATTAAGGACATAACAGAACAAGATGACTCGGAAAAGAATGAAGTACCAGTTGCAGACTCTCCAAGATCAGAAGAGATGGGAAAATCAATGAGAATGAAAAGAGAGGATAGCAAATTGGGGACACTCTCAGGTCATGTGTACAATTGCCAAGGGAAGAACTTAAAAATAAATATTCCTCTTACGACGCCTTCTCGTACCATCTCAGCAGTCAGTTACTTAATTTGGGAAGATTTAGTAAACCAGTCCTCCAAAAAAATTCCTGAAGGAAGTAATAGGCTGCACATCAACAAAAAAAAGCTGCATCTTGCTGAGAAGATGATAAGAGGAGCTCTCATTGAGCTCTATAAAGGGTTGGGTTATCTTAAGACCTACAGGAACCTCAACATGCTTGCTTTCATGAAGATTTTGAAGAAGTTTGACAAAGTAAGTAAATAAAAAAAAAAGCTCTATTAACATTGCATTATGGTTTCAGTAAATAACTAAAATTGGGTTCTTTTTCTTGGTCTTTTTTTTTTACAGGTTACTGGAAAACAAGTGCTTCCCATTTATCTTAAAGTAGTGGAGAGTTCATATTTCAACAGCTCTGATAAGGTAAATAACTGAAGCCACGGAAGTGAAATATCAAATATCTAGTGCATATCATGCTTATGTTGTTACATAATTTGATAGCAAGAAATTTTAATGGGATGATTGTTTAGATATTTTCCACTTGGCTAATATGCCGACAATGTTAAGTGGCCATTCAGAGGCCTTGAGTTGTTCTGAATTTTGGGTTAAAAGGGGAATTCTCGAATGGAACCCATACCGATAAAAGATAAATATATAAAAGTCATATCACACATAATAAAATTGAAATTTTTTAATTTTTAATCCTAATTTTGGGTCAAATTTTAAAGTCTCAATGTAGCCGCATGTGTCGAATATCCCATGTGTCCAATGTGCACTATAAATTAATGAAAAATCTGATTTATTAATGAGTTAATTTTGATTTGTGCATATTAAAATAAAGAGTATTTACCACTCTTTATAAAAATAAAATTTTGCCATTACTAAATCATTATTGTTGCTACGCCACTGTCTGTGGCCATTGATCCTGTAGTTTGTGTCTACACAAAGGATGCCTCAATGGATGTGAATCAAACTTGGATTTTCTTGTCTAATGCTTTATATTGGAGTACAAGTTTGCTTATTAGACCTGGAAATGACAGGTAATGAATTTAGCCGATGAAGTTGAGGAGCTATTCATCAAACACTTTGCTGAAGAAGACAGAACAAAGGCCATGAAATACCTCAAGCCTCATCAGCATAAAGAATCGCATAGTGTAACCTTCTCCGTTGGTAAGTTGTAAGAAAAATTTTGGTTAAAAGAAGTTAACATCATGAAAATTCCATGATTATATTTTCAAATGAAAACTTTTATCCATCATTTCAATGGAGACCTTTTTGAGCTTGGTCACTTTGTGGCAATAATATTGGCTTTAAAGCTTAAAAAAAATAAAAAAGAAAAAGAAAGGATATATGGAGCCCCCACTAGCCTTTGCAATATGAAGGGCAGGCGGCACCTGGTTAACTTTTTTGGGTGGATGATAAAGCATAGGTCCATAATACACACAAACTATAATAACTAAACCAAACAAAAAAGTTTCTCATTCCTTTGATGTTATTGTGTTCTATTCGAATTATTTTTTCATTAATCTCAGGAATATATAGGCCTCTTTATGATTTCTATCGATGTCAATTTAACTCTTCCCTGACCTCGCTTGATATATGACATACTTCACATTATAATGTTTGAGAAAATTTAGACTGTATGAAAGTTGAACCTTCTTCTCCTACAGCCAGAAATAGTTAGTTCCACGCAGGATCGAGCCATATATGTTGCATGGGCAATCACTTACCTTGGTCAGCATTTTGTATTATACACTTGCAACACCAAGAATGGTACACACACATCATTGGATTTCCTTTTTCAATAGATTAAGATATAAGAAATCATGATCCATCATATATAACTTAATTCCATGAAATAATGCTAAGCTGCAATGAATTAATATATAATTAAAATGAACTTATCTTTGAATTTAATCAGGGCTGTTCACGGGTTGCTTCATTTCCCTGCTTGCTGGATATGTTATTATGGCTCGTATCACAGGAATGTACAGACCGCGACCAGATACAGTCTATATGGAAACTGTGTACCCTGTGCTTAGGCAAGTAGCCATCAATTTGAGTGTCTTGGCATCACCACCATTAGACAATGTTATGGCAGCTAACAGAACTTATTGTTGATATGTTGCAGCATGTTCAGCCTGTTGTATCTACACTTCTTTATGTATGGTTGCAACATTTTTATGTGGAAGAAGACGCGGATAAATTATAGCTTCATCTTTGAGCTGACCCATACAAACGAACTTAAGTATAGGGATGTGTTCTTGATTTGTACCACATCAATGACTGCTGTTGTTGGTGTCATGTTTGTTCATTTGTCGCTACTCACAAAAGGGTATTCGTATTCCCAAGTTCAAGCAATTCCAGGCCTTCTGCTACTGGTAATTTTTCCCTTATGGCATATGAAACAAAAATCAATCATAAAAATTTTCAATAAGATGTATTTCTTACTGGACTTTTCTGTGTGTGCAGATCTTCTTACTATTGCTTGTGTGTCCCTTCAACATTTTCTACCATTCAAGCCGTTACCGCTTCCTTTGTGCCATAAGGAACATCATTCTATCACCTCTCTACAAGGTACTGTCATTAAATGGTTTCTACATGTTTGAAAAACCCACCATACGTGTTAAGCATAGACAGTGGCATGATTCCGAAACCAAAAATCTTTTTTCTCACTAATCAATTCTAAATTATCTCCGCAGGTTCTGATGCTGGACTTCTTCATGGCAGATCAACTTTGCAGTCAGGTATGTTAATGAGCTAATTAAGTGGCACTTTGTTGCTTAAAATGATAAAAATATTTATGACTTGTCACCAATATCTTCACTGATAAATACTTTCAATACTTTATAGGTACCATTGCTGAGGAATCTGGAGTATGTAGCTTGTTACTACATAACTGGTAGCTTCAAAACTCAGGATTACGGTTATTGCATGAGAGCTAAGCATTACAGGGATCTTGCTTATGCAGTGTCCTTCCTTCCCTATTACTGGAGAGCCATGCAGGTATACAATAGTACTAAAACTCTCCGGCCCCTCACTTACTAGTTGCTTGGTCTCTATTTGTTTCTTGTTAAAGAAGTTATAACATATTCTGATAAAGATTTTTTCTTAATTGGGTTTTTCAGTGTGCTCGGCGCTGGTTTGATGAAGGGCAAACAAGCCACCTTATCAATCTAGGCAAATATGTCTCAGCAATGTTAGCAGCAGGAGCCAAAGTAGCTTATGAGAAAGATAGAAGTGTTGGATGGCTGTGTCTAGTTGTGGTGGTGTCAAGTGGTGCAACGGTGTACCAATTGTATTGGGACTTTGTAAAGGACTGGGGTTTGCTTCAAATGAATTCCAAGAATCCATGGCTAAGGAATGAACTAATGCTTCGACGAAAGTTCATTTACTACTTCTCCATGGTATATATCACAACAAGTTGCATCCTCACTAATTATCTTTTGATTCACTTTCAAACGTAAAATGAAATTAGCTAACCAGGCATCTAACTCCAGGATAAAAAAGACGCAGCGCCAATTGATTCTGATTGAAAATCAACTTGGCATTTTCAGATTATCAAGATAACTGTGAACATATTAGATACTTATAAAAGTTAGATTCCCAGGCTAATATTTCAGTACAGAAGATGAAAAAGAATGAACTAGATTTTTTCTGGAAAAAAAGAAAAAAAAAAAAAAAGTACACATTACATGTGCAGCATTTCATTTTCAAAGCTAATTTGGATCATGATGCAGGGACTGAACCTCGTCCTCAGGCTTGCTTGGTTACAGACTGTTCTACATTCGAACTTCGAACATGTTGATTACAGAGTAACTAGCTTATTTTTAGCAGCCCTTGAAGTCATTAGAAGAGGAATATGGAACTTTTACAGGTACTGATTCTTTATTTATGCCCCATTTGTGAACATCACCTGCACATCACAATCACATCTCTTACAACAGATTTAATAAAACAAATTGATTTGATGGTCCAGATTGGAGAATGAGCATCTAAATAATGCTGGCAAATTTAGAGCAGTCAAGACAGTGCCACTTCCATTTGAAATAGATGACGAAGATTGATGCTGCATTGGCAGCAATTGCTTACAGTAACAGAATTAGATTAGAAAGAACCAATCAGCCAAGGATGTTTTTCAACCAAATCCTTCCAAGAAGAACCTTATCATCCTTGACAAGTTGATGCAACAAATTAACCAAAACATCAACTTGGTTCTTGTTGTTTCTTGGATATTTGAACAAAAATTGGTTCATACAATCATACTTGTACACCAAATTTTCTTTTATCAAAGAAATTGATGCAAATAATTAGCTGCATTAATCTCTGGTTAACGCCTTGTTACTATTTTTGGTTCTTGGATTTGCTTTCAATCCACACTCAGTGACAGGATGAATATGACAGCCAAGATTGAGTGTATTTTCATGGCTTAATAAAATTGAGGCAAAAGGAATCCTATTCTGCATAACTAAGGATGCTTGATAAACAAATCCAATAATCCACTTAATACATTTGATATGCATCCTCACCCTTTTACCTAAGTGCATCAACTGTTTTTATGTTGCCACTGATGCCAGATTGTCTAATAAACATTTTCACACAGAAGCAATTCTGCAATCCAGTTTTGCAAAACTAAAGCATAACCATTTACAGTTGATGTTTGCTGTTCCAACTCCAAGTATCTGAAGTGGTTTTGAAGCTACATAGAAAAACAAGCAAATAATTCTTTGTTTGTTGATATGTGAATGTGAAATGTGGAGGTTTAAACACTAAACCTTAAGTTATTTAAGACTTGAGTGTTAAGTCAAGTCTAACAACATTTTTTCCCAAAATAAAAGTGGAATATTGATTGTATAAAAATTTCATTGAAATAAATGTCTTTAAACATCGGAGACTCATGTCTTAAATTCTTAATCAAATAGCTATAGAAACTTTCTTTATTATCGATTCATTACTATTTTAATAACTTAGCTATGTATTTATCGTCTTAAGGTAAATGATTAAGAAACTCAACGCCACTATTTTTGAACAACTTGAAGTTAGAATTGCCCATTTTTTGTTGGAAACTATACCACCAAACCATCCATTCAGGGGATACGAAATTAGGAGAACACATTTTTTTTTTTTTGAAATTGTTGGAAACCATACAACCAAACCATCCATTCAGGGCTTAAGCGGAGCAGGTAAAACCACTGGTTGTCTCATGCTCTTACAAGAAACGCACTTTCTGGATTCGAACTCAGAACCTCAAGGTGAGATCATGAATCCTACACCACCAAGTCACGCTCATTGGGACAATCAGCAAAGCAAACACAAAGATCAAATACAATTCAGATTATATGTAAATAATAACTTCCTAAGATAAATCAAATAATTAATAAATGGTCATTTCATTTTAATGTTCTTATTTTGTTTTGCCTGAGCTATTTCTTCTATACTATTGAAAAAATTATGAATGTTCTATTATTTTAGAGAATCAGTTTAAAATAATTTTTTTCCTTTTAAAAATAAAATTAATTCATTCTATTTCAATTAGACCTTTTTTTAGGAAGGAAATTAGACTTAAATATTTAAAATAAAAATAAATAAATAATAAGACCGTTTTTATTTTTAAAAAAATCAATCAACGAAGCAAAGCTCATGAAATTTAACTGGCAGTCGCTACAAAATCAGCAATGGCTGCAATAACAGCATGCAATTGCTCTCCCTTTTTCATATCCTCTTTCCACTTCACAAACCCTTTAATTCACAAACTCCTTCAAGCCCATTTCTTTCTCCCACGCAACAAACCCTAATCTTACTTGCACCAGATTTACAACAAAAACCAAAACCCTCAAAATCCATTTACGGTTTTCCTTTTCCCTTACCTTTCACTTCTGGGTTTCCTTCAATTTCAAATTTTGCATCTCAAAATTTGATTATTACTTTTCCCCTGGTTTGAGAGTATCTGGTGTGAAAGCAGTGATACCCAAACATGTATATAGGATATTAGCGGTTTCTGATTCAAATTTAGAAGCGGAATTGATTGATTCAAATAAGGTATGTTATAAGGTTATTGTTAATTTAGTCTATTTAATGAGAATTTGATCTTTTCAGTTGACATTCTCTTGATGTTTGTTAAGTTTATTGGAACTGCAACATGTCAAACGCTGCTTGTGAATAATGTGATTTTGTTTGAGTTGATATTCATTAATTAACCATTCCATTTTTCTTACAAGTTATGTTGGTTTATCATTACTCCTTGTAAAGTTTATAAAAGCAACTGATATTGGTTGAGAGTGGGATAATAATTTTCTCTAACTAATTTCCTGATACTCTGCTGTTGCTTGAGACCAAATAACATTTACTTTGTTATTTATTAGTGATTAAATGTTTTTTTGTTTATGCAGGATGCAACTATTGACATAAAATTGCCAAGCCCAAGACTGAGTTTGCTTGTACAATTTACTTGTAATGAATGTGGTGAAATGACACAAAGACTTATAAATTGCTTAGCTTATGAACGGGGGCTTGTTTACGTGCAGGTTTTTTTTTTTATTCTTTTTGTTAGCAAGTGATTTTACCATTATGGAATTCTTGTACTTCATTTTGTTTTCCAAAAGTATCTTATGTCCTTTACAATCAATAGCTGCTATACATTAATTATTTCTTTTACTAATTTGACCTGCGTTATGTACATTATTGTTTCTCTCTGTAGTTTTAGCTTATTTCTCTTTGCTTATGCCCTTCCTTTTGGTCCACCATCTCCCTGACCCCATAGCAATGCCCGGTTCATATTAGCAATAAACGCTTGTATACAGTAAATGTGGTGCCTTATATTGTATTTTTTGTTGTTGGATAGGATATCTTACAGCTTAAGGCACATTTGGTATTGTTTTTCAAGTTTTATTTTTGAAAACTGAATTTGAAAAATTAAAACAGGACTCTGGATTTAGTGTTTTCGAGATCTGAGATTGTTTGGTAGCATTTTCAGTAAATAATAGTCTAAAACGTGATGGCAATGTAAATGCATTCAAGAATATTTAACATAAGTAAATAGTTAAAATGGTGTAAAGTGTCAAAAATGTTTCTAAAAACTATTGAAAACTTCAATTTGGTATTTTACACTTTTGTGCGTAACTTGTGAGAAACATATGTCCCGATCCTCAAAATGTTTTCTATTTTAACCAATCAAACACATTTTCCTCTATTTTTGAATTTGGAAAATGGAAAATAGTACTCAAGAAATGTTAACAAACAACCCTTTAGCTCTGATCTTTAAATTTGGAACAGCTCTTTGTTAAACCAAGTAACTAAGGTGGTTTTGTTGGAATGTTTGGTTAGTTGCAAAGTTAAATGAAGGGTGAATTGATTGGTGTCATCACTCATTTTAGTATATATACACAAGTGGATGTGTGCAACCATGCCATGGACCTCTGGGAATAATTTCGTGGTTTGGCTGTTATAGTGCTTGGCGAATTATTTGTGTTGGATATCTTTGTTTTCATCAACTTTGGGAGGGAACACTCAGTGAATAAAATGTTTTTCTCTTTTTTTTTTTTCTTTTCTTTTCATTTTTTAAATCTGACAAGCAAAATATGCTTCTTAACAGTGTGCTGGATGTCGGAGGCATCACAAATTAGTTGACAACCTTGGACTTGTGGTTGAGTATGACTTTCGGGAAGGAATCATCATGGAATCAAGTACAGATCAAGTTTGATAAGTGATAATGAATTCATCTTTTGTACAGTCTATCTTTGATGGTTTAAAAATTCATGTCCATTAAACATTACCACCCATGAAATAAAAAAGAAAAATACAAAAATGTTGAAAATTTGCTGGCTCATCTTTTGCTTTATTCAATCCTACTTCAACAAATTTCTGGGTTGATCTTATATGATACATATGAATAATCATTTGTGATTAATAGTTTAGCCTGTAACAGCCAGCAGGATGGCAATAGCTAATCCAATGGTAGCCCACACTCCAGATCTTCCTCTCTGCTGGTGCAGTGCATTTGCTCCATTCTGTAAGCCAAAAAAGCAGGGGAAGATTATTCAGAACAAAACACACCTGAACTTTAGTTCTCAATCCATGCAAAATTTTGTTAGTCAGCAGTCAAGAAAATAATTTTATTATTGAAATCAATACCAAATTCAGAGATGGTGATGGTGCTGGTGTTGTATCCTCCGAGTCTGGTACTGTAGGTGGTGCAGGGGGGCTTGGAACTGTTGGTGCTGGAGCTGGTGCATGATGATGCCTCTTGTGCTTGTGCTTTCTTTTCTTGTGTTTGTGGGGAGCAGGTGCAGGAACTGGTGGCAAAGTTATTGGTGCAGGTGCCAGCGTTGGTGGTGCCTTTGCCGGTGCAGGTGCTGGTGTTGGTGGTGCCTTAGCCGGTGCAGGTGCTGGTGGTGGCAAGGCAGGTGGTGTCGCTGGCGGTGGTGGCAAGGCAGGTGGTATCGCTGGCGGTGGTGGCAATGCAGGTGGTGTTGTTGGTGGTTGTGATGGAGTTGATATTGGAGGACTTTGTGGAGGTTGTGGTGGTGGAACTGATGGGCTTGTAGCTGGTGCAGCTTTAGGAGATGGTGTTGATACAGGAGTTGTTGCAGGTGGGGGTGTTGCCGAACTTACTGGTGGCTGTGTTGGTGCTGTTGGCGTAGTTGAAGGTGGAGGTGCTGCGGCTGTTGGTGGAGGTGTAGTGGTTGGCAAATTAGAGGGAGAGGCTGCTGGTGTCTGTGCATTGGTGATGGCTATTGGAAAACTAGAGCAAACTAGAAAGAGAACCCAAAACATTGAAGCCATTTTGTTCAGATGGAAATTGTAGGAAAGTCTTAATGGTTATATATACTCCATGGAGGAAATAGAATTTTGGAGTAAACAAAATATTTGGTGAAACGTTGGAAGGAGAGATGTAGTCCTCATGAGAGGTTACATCCCTTCTAATGATTTTGTAAGGTTGTTATTGGGAATATTTAATTTCCCAGGCTCTTTCATCTTATTACTTATCTCTGTTTGGTAGGGTCTCTAGAGATGAAGTCAAATGGACTGACGACTATATCATTGATCATATTGTCATCATTATATGTTTAAATTACAGTGCTAAAAATCTGGAGAGACAGATGACCAGGTCTGTGTTTTAGTCTTAAAAGTGAAAATGCATTATTATATGTATTTAATCATCTGGTGGAGACTTACCGGGGGTGAATGTTCACGATGTGTTATCGTATTTTTAGCCAGTGGGAAAATACTTTGTTTGGTTATGTGACCAAAAAATCAAACATTGGAGTGAAATGAAAGAGTTAATGCTAGCAACCCTTTACTTGTTTTCAGACTACGATGTTGATCCTAACACAACCTACACATTGGTAAGAAGTCTCCATCAAATTTATGAAGAAGAACTCGCTTGGCTTCTCGGTTAACTTTTCACTCAGTTTTGCCCTTTTTGCTTTGGTCTGCCAAAATACATTGATCTGTGATATTGGGGAAATGGGAAAATAGGATTGCAAAGGATGGCTCCACTATAACCACAATCCATAAGCCAAAAACAGTGATGATCCTATGAAAATCCCATCCCAGAGAGAGATTGATGTTCATTTAAGTCCACGTCAACCATTGAAAGTTTTTTTTAACTGAATGCCTTAGCATGATCCCTGCTAATATTTGATTTTAACAGCAGATGGAGAAATCAGTTTGGGCAATCAGGATTCAAATATCAACATGTTCCACCATTCTGGGTTAAATGTGATGTGATCCATCATATTCAGATGACCAATTGCAGTCAATTGGGTTTATCAAATTGGGAAGACTAATAATAACTCAATTATGATTAAAGCAAGCTATGTCCATTCAATTTAGAAAATAAACAAAATGCTTTTCTACGCGCTATAAACAGAGCATCATGTGGAACATCTGCTGCATCTTCGTGAGGATTTTCGGTTGTTGGTTTGCAATGGGAAGACATGAAGGGGGAGGAAGGGTATCTGCATTCTTTCCCTTCTTCCTTCTTCGAAGCTGGAAGAATTGTTGCATTACATCGGCACATTCTGCTGCCAGCACCCCTCGTCGGATTGTCATTTTTGGGTGGAATGGATGGACCGGAGCAGCTGGCTTATCTGAAGGCTCCGAGTCATCTCTCTTTTCTCCACCATCTGGAAGAAATCTGCAAAAAAAAAAAAAAAATGGTTACAAGTCAAATTATTGGGGACTCTTTAACCTTGAAAATTTCCCATTTGACATCAAACCTTTTTGTACAAAAATATCAACCTCCCAGAGGCCAGAGCCAATTTATATTCTCTATGTTTGAAAAAATGAAAAAATAAATAAATAAATTGAATAACCCAAATCCCAGAACAAAACTAGTGAACTTGAGTTTAAATTCTATCTACTATAAACTAACATCCAAATTAACCAATGGTATATTGTTGTAGCCCTACACCCCGATTAGGCAAGCATGTTTTGCTGACCGGAAAAGGTAAAATCTAATTACATTTTTGTTTACAACACATTTCATTATATTTGATTAAATGAACTGCCTAGAAGAAACCAGTTCCAGTGTAATAAAACATCATAGTTCATCATTAACGTATCATCAATTTCCATTTTACAAGTAATATGAAGTTACAATCCAAGACCTGACCAGATCATAGAGTTGTGAACTAGAAACATTCAAAAGATATTAACTTGCTTCTAGGCCACAGAAGAGTATTTTAATAGAAAACTAATTACTGATTTCAACAAAGCTATGAGAACAGGAACATAAGAATATAAATAAATTGCATACCTTACCCAGCTTCCGTCAGCTCCAAGTAGCTTATTTGGAGCTCCCCATACAAGAGTGCTGACTCTTGCTTGAAGAATCGCTCCAGCACACATGGGACACGGTTCAAGAGTTACATATAGCGTAGTATCCTGAGGGTAAAAGATGAAGTTACTTTCTGTATTTTGTTTTTATACATTTTTGCCATAATTTATCATATCAAGAATTTCACAAGCAAGAACAGTGTAGATGTTTCCCAGCCATTGTATATTTAACCAATTAAGGAACCACCACTTGTCTTACTGTTCCCTGATGAGCTCCTGCACTAATTTTTATAATTTTTCCCCCCAAATCTGTAACTGAAATCATTTCGCAGCAAGTGCCAAGTAGAATGAAACTGTTTTCCTAGGCATTGCCAGATTAACCAACTAAGGAACCATTTTCCTTCTAACTAATTTTCACTTGGTTCAACAGAGTTAAGTTTACACAGGACAGACATACAGTTATATGGTAATCCGTCATTTGGTTTTTTCCAGAACCCACTTCTGCTCTAAGATTGCAATGTAACAGCAAAAATGTGTGCAAACTATGGGATCAAATCTTTTGGCACATGGACATCTTCATAAAGCCAGTGACTGGAGTCCCAAAGAACAACAAAATTACAAAAAGATGAAAAGATAAGTAAGAGAAGACAAATAAAAAGTTCAACTAAATAAAAATAGTTATAATTACCGCAAGCCTCCATGTCCGAAGTACATTTGAAGCCTCCCGAATACAAATCATTTCTGCATGGGCAGTGGAGTCCCTTAACTCCTCCACTCTGAAACACAAATTTCCATGTAGATACCTCAAAAGAAAGCCGGCATTCAATGAAAGAGTGAAAACTATCTCAGGAAACTTACAGGTTGCATCCACGAGCAATAATCTTCCCATGTTGCACCAATACAGCCCCAACAGGCACCTCCCAG
>SKCR01013171.1:0-21266 GCA_019454045.1 Zanthoxylum bungeanum
ATTGATTTCTTCCTAATTTATATTTTAAAATGTGTTTTTTTTTTTAATCATTGAATGAATATTTTTAAATGTGTTGAACGCACTGATATTCATTATTTTATTATTTATGATATATTATATGAAGAATTGAGCAAAAGGAAGTGAAAATCTGAAATTTCCGATTTATACCAGTAACTTTTAAATTGCGCATCCTTTGATATTTTGGCTATAATTTTCGCATATGATGGCCAATCAAGTTAATTCAAGTTGAGTTAGAAAGAAACTCAAATATCTATAATTTTTTAAATTATATCAAAAATGAATCGGACTCCGTCTTGATCAAAATCGAGCTTGAAATTGAAGGTGATGTAGTGTCCGGACATTGAGTAAGTCAATGTTGTTATATTTCAGGTCAGATAGCAAACTTAACTCGGTGTCACAACATCAAGTAACCCAATGTCGCAACACCAAGTATGGAGACGAAAATAAGCTAATTTAAACCCAATGTCGCGACACCAAGTAACCCAGTGTAGCCACACCAACGAGGAAAATTTCAAAACTGAATTGGAAACTTAATTTTATGATATTTACATAAAGGGAACGTCTGGGGTTACTTCACATATGTTTTTTGAGAGGAAAATAAACATATTTGAGGTCAAGATACTCTCTAAACACAACAACCATTCAGAAATAACCAATAATAAGAAGATCAAGTAAAAATCAATAGGAGAATATTGGAGATTTCAGATATTGAAGATTGACAACCTTCATGATTTGTCTTCATTATCCCTATTTTTTTTTCTTTTTTTTTTCCTTATATTGATTATGCTAGACATGGTGTTTTTGTTTATCTTTTTCATTATGAACTATATATTATTTTAGAATTGTAATGAAACTCAATATGAATTTTTGGTTAGTTGAATTTCTTTTATGATTGATTTGTGATATTCTATATGAATTATTTATCATTATTTTTGCTTAATGCGTTCTATTACTTGATCACCGATAGAATAGTTGTGGTAAACCCTAATCAATTTGGAAAATTGAGTTTTGGTTCAGCCTTAGGAATTAATAACGCGTGATCTCATTCTATTGAATATATTTTCATGCATGATAGGAATATATTTGCAAGACATGCATAATCATAAGTAAAACTTATCCTCAATGAGTTTGGCTCAGATTAATTATCATATGAATATAAGTAATTGAACAAAGTTAGACATTTCTACTTGATCATTGGAATAGGTTTGTAGAAAACCTAGTGTTATAGATTAATAATCCATCATAGTTGATTAGTTATAAAGAGAATAAAATTATTTAGGATAATATTATGAGGAAGTTGTGATCTTATATTCTTCTTATTTTGTTAATTTCGAGTGTTTAAGTTTATTTGATTTTACCTTAATTTTACTTGATTAATTAATTCTTACCTTTCATAATTGTTAGTATAAATAATATTGGGATAAAGATCGTGATCTTTAGTGATTTGCTCTCTTTCAGGTTTAAGGTTCGAATCACACTTGATGCATTTCCTTGAGACCATACATCTAGTGTAAATAGCTAGCGACTTACTCTGATCTGTGTTGGAAAACTTTTGAGGGCATGAAACACAGGTCCCGGGGATTAATCGAGGTGCGCGTAAGCTGACCCAGACACCCCAGTTACCAAAAAAATAATAATAAGATTGAGATTGAGAAACTTTAGTATTTGATAATAATAATAATTTCTTATGAGATCGACATCTTTCTATATTATTTATACGATATATGCGCTTGCGTGTTATATAAAATCGCTATCAATTGTATCCACCAGTGATTGAATGGGGGGCCAACATTGCTCATTAAAACAAGTGATCTTTCCAAGTGCCAAATAGTTTAAAATTTCAAGTGACACACAATCCTGCAATCCTTTTTGTTATGTGAAAATCTTTCCCAAGTTCCAATATTTATTAGAAGTTTCATTATAATGCTCATTGCTGAAGCCAACGTTCTTGGATCTCCACCAAACTGTCTTCACTGGGAAATTTCGTCGAACACTTTCCCAAAAAGCTTTACAATAACATGCCATTGGCCTATAAAATGAATGTTAAATTTCATATTACACCATTTTCTCAAGATCGTAAGTTGTGCCAGTTACTCCAAAACTGAATAGCTAATTGCCAATAAATGAATGCAGCATAGTGGATAGAAGAAGCTTGATTTTTGTAATCCAGCCCACTTGGAATTTTTAAAGCAAGAATCAGTTCTTCTATTGAAATTTGAAACATTGTATGTTACAGGCAACAGCATTTCCACGTTGCAGGTTTTCATTTCAACAGTTGTACTAAAAGCTAAAAGGTTTGCATAAAGATGAAAGAACTTGCAACATGGCGAGTGCGGAAGGCAACTAGAAAAAAACTGTCACTGGGGAGAACTTAGAAGCCAAACCGCCCACTGGTTTTCGGTGAAAACCCATGAGAAAAATTATACAATGGGCAGTCACAATTAAAGAATAATCCAAAATCATGTCACTGGGGACCTCCAAATTTGTATCTCTTTCTCAGAAACTTCTAAAAACACCAGCGTTTATTAAAAACCCACAAAAGGACAAAGCTTGCATTCTTGGTTTCACAAAACCATTAGCTATCACTACAGGCACCAGGAGCACTGATCTTGCCTATATATACACCTCACCACTGGCGGCTCCAAAGCATATCTTACAAGTTACTTGTCAAGAATCTTGAAGCAAAAAAAAAAAAGAGAGGAAGAGAAATTAGAAGACAATGAGTGCAAAGGGGAAAGCTTGGATTGTAGCAGCTAGTGTTGGAGCTGTTGTGGCTTTAAAAGATCAAGGCTTCGGTAGGTGGAATTACCCTTTGAGGTCTGTCAAGCAACGTGCTGAGACCAATCTCAGATCATTGGTTCAAGCCAAGAAACTTTCTTCATCTTCTGCTATGGCTTTGAGTAAAGTGAGAGATGAGAAAATCAAAGAATCTGAAGAATCTCTGAGAAAAGTCATGTACTTGAGCTGTTGGGGTCCTAATTGACACAAGTTGAAGCTAGAGTTAGATTGGATGCTTCTATCTGTCATCGGTTCATGCATCAACATGAATTTTATCGACTATGTTATGATGTAACCGCATCAAATCATAGAGAGTATGATTGTAAATGTGTACTCCATAGAAAGAGAGGATTGTAAATATCACTTTGTATAAGAAAGTTCCCTAATTTGGAAATGAATGTTTGATCAGATGATGGTATTGCTTCCTTTATTTGAATATTTATCCATATACTTGGAAAGAGACTTATCAACACAGAGTTAACTGGATTAAGATTAAATGGGCTACATTGTTGTGCCACAATTTCTTCTTCTGAGCAAGTGAAAAGATTTTCAGGTGCTTGTAATTCCAGAAACCGCTGTGATGTTATTGACTTCTTGTACTTAACAGTTTTGCTGGGGTCCTAATTGATCTCTAATCACAGTTCCACGCAAATAATTTGATCAAGATCAAGTGCAAGAAACCAGATCAGAAACAATCAAATCAACAAAACAGATGTAAAGTGGTTCAGCCAAGATTACTTACACTCATGGAGGAACATAACTCATTTATTTCATTTCTACACAATATCAAGTTGCAGGGTGAAGCTAAAAAGTTGCAGAGGTGAAGCTAAAAGTTCGAGAGAACAAAAGAGCTTTACCTATCTAACACTCACACTCTGTGCACTCAGAGATGATTGACTGAGCTTCTACTGAATATTGGATTAATAATTATTAAATAAAAAATGAGAAAAAAAAATTAAATCATGACCATGGTGGTTTTAGTGAAATAAAAACCACTTGAAAGACTATCGTTTTATGCCGAGTATTTAGGTCATCAGAATATTTTTCAAAAATAATAAAAAAATTTACCATCAATCTTTTATTCTCCAAGATAGTATCGGATAATTATGAGTTAGGATATTTTTTTCATTTTATTTTTTAATGTAATTATCTAGTGACATTGAGTTGTATTTAATCTGATATAGTGATTATTACAGTTTAATCTTAATTATTTATTATTTTAATTTGCCACATGTTAAACTAGAGTCTAGAAAAGATTAATAGGAAAAAAATACTAAGAAAATGATCCTTATCTTTGGGCTCTTTATACTATAAAAAATATATTATATAATATTAGGGGTATTCATGGGGTGGGATTAAAATGTGATCCGACCCGATCTGATTAGGTTCTAAAAAAAATTAATGTAATTTCGGGTTGAACTGATTCCACTCAATTTTTACAAGTCGAGTCACGCGTTTGTCGACTCAACCCGATCCAACTTGGAAAAATATTATTTTATTATTTTTCTAAAATTTTATTATTTTTTAAGATTTTTACTATTATTTTAGCTGTTTATTATTTTTTATCTTGAAATTATATATGTATAACAAATTTTAGGATAAAAAATAATTAATACATAAAAAAAATCATTTTTCCCGCCAACAAAATCCAACCCGATCGGATTTATCAAATCAAATTTCAAATTCAAATTTACAATATCAAGTGACCTAATTCGATCGGATTTTAGGGGTGGGCATTATCGGATTCGGATCGGATCGGACCGAATCCGAATCTGATCGATCCGATTAGTATTAGTTTGTTTGATCCGATAAGGTTTGATAGCCTTATCAAACTCGATCCGATCTGATCCGATAATCATCGAATCGGATCGGATTTGTTTGATCCGATAGAGAATCCGATTTGATAATGAATCCGATAGTGGATTCGATTTGATAACAGATCTGATTCGATAACGGATCTGATTTGATAAAATTGATTTGAATTTTAAGTTATCCGATCCGATTCGATAAAATTGTTATGAATTTACAAATTTTCAAATAAATTTTTCGAATCGGATCCGTTATCAAATCGGATTTGTTATCAAATCGAATCTACTATCGGATTTATTATCAAATCAGATTCTCTATCGGATTTCGAATCCGTTATCAAATCGGATTCCTTATCGGATTCAGATTTGTTATCAAATCGGATAAAATCCGATTCGATCCGATAGTTATCAAATTTATCCGATCCGATCCGAAATTCGACAAATGAACCAAACATGATTCGATTGGGTTCGATAGCCAAATCCGATCCGATATTATTAATATCGGATCGAATCGGATCGGATATAACCCGATCCGATCCGAAGCCCACCCTAGGATTTTTGTTTTAAAAAAAAAAAACACTAAACTAAACTTTGGGCCACCTCTGTCATTAGGTGCCGTATTAGCTAATCACCTAAACCATAACACGTGTCACAATGAAAAGAGTTTTTTAAATGACTACAACAGAAGAGTATAATCAAAAGCCCAACCTACTTTGTCCGAACGCGCACGTAGTAAGGACGTATTACGTCATTCATTTGAAAAACACGTGAGCCCAAGCCAAACCCGCCCACCGTTTTGGAGTGAAACTTTATCAAAAATATTATTATACCAGGGGCAGTCACAAAGTATAGTCCAAAATTATACGTCAATGGGGTCCTCCAACTTTGTCAATTTCTTCAACAAACCTAATTGCCGCAAAAGGACAAATCCTGCCTCATGATTTCACAAAACCACTAGCCATTAATCTCTACAGGCTCTTGGATTACTGATCCTCTCTTTCTCTCTCTCTCTCTCTATATATATATATATATATATATATCCCTCACAACTTGCGACTCCAAAGCAAACAAGTCATCTAATCAAGAATCTTGAAGCAAAAGAAGAGAAATTAGCAAGTAACATTAATAGTTCAACATGAGTGCAAAAGGCAAAGCTTGGATGGTGGCTGCAAGTGTTGGAGCTGTTGAGGCATTGAAAGATCAAGGCTTCGCTAGGTGGAATTACCCTTTTAGGTCTCTGAAGCAGCATGCTGACACCAATCTAAGATCGTTGGTTCAAGCCAAGAATCTCTCTTCATCTTCTGCTATGGCTTTCAGTAAAATGAAACAATCAGAGGAGTCTCTGAGGACAGTCATGTACTTAAGCTGCTGGGGTCCTAATTAGAAGAAGTAACATAATTTTGATGTTTTAACATCATCAAATCCTAGACAGTAGAAAGTAGTTTCTTCTGTTGTGAAGCTTTAGACAAGAAATGTGTAGACAGAAAGTTGTAAATATCACTTGAATGAGAAAGTTTCCTTAGTCTGTAAATTAATGTTTGATCAGTTGATGGATTTGCAATTTTCTTTCTCTTTTTAAAGATTTATTCGCAGCCTCTGTTCATCGTTAGTTTCTTGATCTTATTAATCTCATTTAGCGCATTAATTGCTATATATAGTTGATAAGTGAGAGTCATTCAATTTGTTATCTTAATAGAAATTGAAGGTCTTTAAAAATAAATATATATATATAGGAAGGAAGACGAGGTCGAGAAGCAAGAACTTGGATGGTAGCAGCAAGGGATCTGCAGATGGAACTACTCCATGAGATTAATGCACCACCATTCAATTTGATAATTGATATATTCTGATGGCAATTCCGATGCAAATTAAAATAATGTACTGAATATTTTGCCACTGTTGAATATACATTACATGAAAGTAGGGATGATAATGGGACGTGTTCAGATCATAATCCTCAAATTTGAAATCTCGAATTTTGTCATGAATCCGAAATTTCTAGAATGGGTTTCGAAATTTCTCGAATGGTTAACCTTCCATATCTCTAAATGGGAATAAATGGAGACCTGATCCTCACTTATTTTATTATTAATTTTTCAAATTTTATGTGAGAATCTTAAATAATAAAGCAAAAGATCTTTTGTTTACCATCTATATATTTTTCAAAATTAGAAAAAATATTAAAAAATTAGAAATTTTTCTCGGGTTGGACCCAAAACCCAACCCCAATTCAGATGTCAAGATTAACTAATAGGCCTTGAACCCAGCCTATTCAAATTTTTATATGTTTTGGGATCCTCAACCCGCCTCAATTACATCAAGTGGTTTTTTTTTTGAAAATCTGACTAATCCATTAACTTAATGTAATATTGATAAGCTTGCCCACGTTTTGACCAAACCTAAAAAGAATAAAATAATAACAGGTGGTTTCTATTCCCCAAACTCCGGGCTTATTTGGTTATAAAAAAGAAAAACCACTGACTCAGCCACCAGAATTGCATCCCAATCAGTTTTGTAAGGACATAAAAGTAATTGTATCCCAATCCCAAACTTCCAAAACCTAAAAAAAATCCAATAGCCAAGAGCCACTGGTTTTGTTTATTTTATCCGAGGGCTTTGGCTTCTACTTCAATCTGTGTGCTCAATCAACTAAACCATGTGTCTATAAATAAGCCGCCCTCATATCATTTACTCCATCAAAGCAACTGATTCTAAAAAAGTTTACACAAAGAAAGAGCAAAATTGAAAAAGAGTATCCGAAGAATATACACAAAAATGAGTTCAACAAGCAGAGCATGGATGGTAGCAGCAAGTGTTGCAGCAGTAGAGGCCATGAAAGATCAAGGATTCTGCAGATGGAACTACACAATAAGATCATTACACCAGCATGCAAAGAACAATATAAGGTCATTTTCTCAATCTTCCAAGAAGCTTTCTTCTTCATCATCAGCACTGGCTTCAAGCAAAGTGATCATGAGAGACCACAAAGTAAAGCAATCAGAGGAGTCTCTGAGGACAGTCATGTACTTAAGCTGCTGGGGTCCTAATTAGGCCCCAACTTGCCTGGTTACTAAGATGTCCCTTTAAGGAATGATTGATATGGTAGATATATTTTCGTGGCAAGTGATCCTGATCTGTAAATTGTACATTGTTAGAGCAATCACTCTATCACATACTAATTATATAACTTTTTTGAGAATATTTGTGTCTTTTTATAATTATTATTTTTTGCTTCTTGCTCCAATTCGTGTTTGTTTAATACTGCATAAATTTGTTCCCAACGGTTCCGTAAGATAAGCAAAATGCATGCATTCAAAATTTTGAGATTGTTAATAGGCAAAAACTATATTCAGAATACAATCAAACAAAATCAATTTTTTTTTAAAAAAAAATACTTCTGATTAATTTTTTAAAAATCATATCAAATTTTGTTAGAAACATTATAAATAAATTATCAGACACAAATTTAAATAAAATAGATAAAATTATCGATTATTTCAAATTATTTTAAAAAAATACAACATTAGACTCAAATCCAGAATCTAACGACCACGTCCTAAATCTTTTAGGATCATACCACAGTCCATGAAGACTCAATCATATTCCAAACTCATTCATCTTCTTCTTATTTTAAAGATTACATACAAACCCGCTATTAGGGGTGGGCATCGGATCCGATCCGATTAGCAAATCCGATCGAATCCTGTTGGTCCGGTTCGACGGATTTCGGATCAGATCGGATTTTATCCGATCCGATCGATTTTTTTTTTTAATATACAAAACGACGTCGTTACATATTAAATAGAAAAAAATTCAATCGGACCTATCCGCTCGATTTTTTTGACTCAAACCCACCGAATTCGGATCGGATCAGACCAATCCGATCCGAAATATGATGATTTCGGATCGAATTGGTCCGATTCGAATTCGGATTGAACCAATCCGATCTGATCCGATAATTATCGGATCGGATCGAGTTCGATAACATGATTCGATCCGATCAAATCAAACAACCGTGGGCATTTCGGATCGGATCGGATTCGGTCCGATCCGATCCGAATCCGATAATGCCTACCCCTGCCCGCTATAAACCCATCAAAGCTTCTTTTTCCTCTTGATTTTCTTGCCCAAAAATTGCACAAATCTTACTTCCGCTTTCCCATAATTTGTCACCGACCAAACAAAACAAATTCTAAAGATTTCAAATTTTAGTTTTCTTTCCTCCACATTTTATTAAAATTCTAAATTTTTTCTAAATTTACAATAGTAGGGTCTTTATATAGGTTACATAGAAAACCAAAATAGAAAATAAATCATATAGTAATGAACAATAATAATGAATATATGAAATCTTTATCTAATAGGGAAATATAACAAAATCACAAATCCTAAGGGTACAAGGAACTCTATTTTGGATCTTGATTTCATAATATAAATTTCCATAATAATATTCATTAATATTCCTTAACACCCTCCTCAAACTCAAGCTAGTAACGAATGAGTAAACTTGAGATTTGTAAAGTCCAGCAGCAAGCTTTTATGCATAAACCATGCATCCAACAAGCAAGAAGCAACAAAGCACTTTCGGTGGATTGACAAGCTGCCATTTTTTAGGGAGAGAAATGTGGCAAAATCTTTGGAGTGAATGGTGGAGCATTATTCACTCATTAAAAAATTTGTATATGCATTGCCTATAAATTCAAGGCATTCCCAGTGTATTTTCTTCATCCTAGAGAGTGTAGAAAACAGAGAGAGTGAGGTTTTTGTAAGTTTCATTTGTGTAAACTTTGTATATCTATTCTTGATAGTAATAGATTTGAATTCGATTTTTCCTTAAATACTCTCTAAAGTGATCGGTGAATCACAACAAGTGGTATCATGAGCTTCGGTTGTTCTTTGGGGTCATAAAATCGATTAACAGAGCTTCCGACCGGAAAATCGATTCCGACGAAAGTTGTCAAAAATCCAATTTGAGGGTACCATCAGCTAGTTCATGGAGAGACGAGCACGGTGGTATTTTCCAGCGATCAAACGGACGTCAGGGTGAGCCACACGCGCCGCACGCGCCGACCAGAGGCTTCTTCACGTGCTCATACGCGCCGCACACGCTCCAGAGGTGGAAGACGATACACGTGGCCGCCACGTCAGCGCCCAGTCAGCAGACACGTCAGCCGCCACGTCAACAAAGCTGGTCCCACTTTGCCACGTCAGCACTGCCATGTCAGCGCCACGTCAGTAGCCTGGTAAATTTCATTTAGCCCCCTGAAGTTTTGAAATTTACAGTTTTGCCCCAGAACTTTTAAGAAATTACAAATCAGCTCCTGTGTCGGATTTAGACCAACGAAGTGTCTATTCCACCATTTTCGACTGTTCCGGACGCAACGATGACCTTAGATTTGTGAAATTCATACTCAATTTTAGTGTATTTTCATTTTAAACTTTAAAAACTTAAAATAGAAATAGAAGATTCTCATTCTGGTGCAATGATTAAACTGGCTGCTACTAATTACTCCATCTGGAGACCCCAGATGATAGATTTTTTGCATTGTAAATATCTGTTTGATGTTATCCAGTTGAAGGGAGAGAAACCAGAGTCTGTTAAGGAGTATGACTGAAATAAACTTAACAACAGAACTTTAGGTCAGATTAGGCAGTGTATCGGTCACAGTGTCTTCCATCACGTAGCACATGACACATATGCTTATGAAATATGGAGGAAATTGGAAGACATGTTCCAGGCCAAAACAGCTCGGAATAAAGCCTTAATCATGAGGCGTTTGGTGAACCTGAAGCTACGGAGTGGAACTTCCGTTGCAGAACACACCAACGAGTTCCAAATCCTGGTGAACCAGTTGTTTGCATTAAACTTGCAACTGGCAGAAGGAGTTGAGGCCCTCTTGCTACTCAGTTCTCTTCCTGATAGTTGGGAGACTCTGGTGGTTACTCTCAGCAACTCAGCTCCAGGAGGTAAACTTACCATGCCTATGGTAAACGATGCCCTGTCAAATGAAGAAGCCAGAAGAAAAGATGTGGGCTCATATCAAACAGAAGCCCTTGTTTCGGAGCAACGAGGAAGACAACAAGAGAAACATCAAGGTGATAGGAGAGGTAGAAGCAAAAGCATGGGCAGATCCAAGGACGGGAAAAAGACATACAAGTGCTTCCACTGTGGCATAGAAGGCCACTTGAAGAAAAATTACCAGAAACTGCAACGGGAGCAGGGACAAGGCAATAACCAGCCGAAGAAGAATGACGCGGAGACACTAATAGTTACCACGATAGATGTAGCTATATGCTCCGGCCAAGAAGAAGCATGCCTTCACACCGCAACTCAGGATGTCGAGTGGGTGGTAGATACTGCAGCATCCTACCACGTCACTCCTCACAGGGATTTCTTCACAACATATAAAGTAGGAGATTTTGGAGCAGTGAAGATGGGGAATAGTAGTTCTTCTTCGATAGTGAGAATTGGTGAAATACAGTTACGGATAAATGCAAGGTATACAATAACCCTGAAGGAGGTTAGACATGTTCAAGAATTTCGGCTCAACTTATTCTCGGAGGTAGCCCTTGACAAACAGGGTTATGCTAGCCACTTCAAAAATGACATTTGGAGGATGATAAAAGGTGTCATGGTCATCGCCCAAGGACATATCTGTGGAACCTTATATAAGACTCATGTGAAGATTTGTACAGAAAGCCTCAATGTAGCTGAACGAGAGGCTTCTCAGAATCTGTGGCACCAGAGACTCGGTCACATTAGTGAAAGAAGGTTGTCTACCTTGACAAAGAATGATCTAATCTATGTCTCCAAAAATGCTACTCTGGATCCTTGCAATCACTGTCTCTTTGGTAAGCAACATCGAGTCTCTTTAAATTTCGTTTCTACAAAGAAATCAGAGTTACTTAGTCTGGTGTACTCTGACGTATGTGGTCCTTTGAAGGTAAACTCACTAGGCAGTAACAAATATTTTCTGACTTTTATTGACGATGCTTCTCGGAAGGTATGAGTGTATTTTATGAAATCAAAGGATCAGGTTCTGGATTATTTCAAATTGTTTCATGCTATGGTCGAGCGTGAAACAGGGAAGAAACTGAAGTGTCTTTGCACAGACAATGGAGGTGAATACACTTCTAGGGAGTTCGATGCCTACTGTGGAAGCCACGGTATTCGACACGAAATGACTGTTCCACGCACCCCACAACACAATGGTGTCGCTGAAAGAATGAACTGTACCATTATGAAGAAAGTCAGAAGCATGATCAACATGGCTAAGCTGCCAAAGCCATTCTGGGGAGAAGCTGTTTATGCCGCCTGCTACCTGATCAACAGATCACCATCTGTACCGTTGAACTTCGAGATTCCGGAGAAAGTGTGGTCTGGTAAGAATCCATCATATTCTCACCTCAGAATATTCGGATGTTTAGCATTTGCACATGTATCCAATGAGCTCAGGCAGAAGATCGATGCAAGGACTACTCCATGCATCTCATAGGCTATGGAGACGATGAATTTGGATACAGGTTATGGGACCCGAAGGAAAGAAAGGTCATCAGAAGCAGGGATGTAGTGATTCTTGAAGATCAGACAATATAAGACATTGAAAAGCCCAAGATGCCTTCTAAACCCAGTGCCAACAATGCCAATGCAAATCTAGACACAACCCCAGCACCAACACCAGTAACCACAGATGATGATGGGGTGCAAGACATGCCAGAAGCAGAACCAGGGGAGGAATGAGGTGTTGAGCAGAGGGAGCTGCAACCTCCTCCATCCGAGGCTTCAGGATCATCCACAGATCCGGATGACAACAGTCAGCCAGAACCTTCAGTACAAAGATCTGAACGAGGCCGGATTCCATTAGCCAGATACTCAGGATCATAATACATTCTTCTTACTAATGAGGGGGAGCCATAAACCTTCAACGAAGCGGTATCTCATAATGACAAAGACAAATGGATGCACGCAATGCAAGATGAGATGGAATCTCTGCAGAAAAACAACGCTTATGAGATAGTCAAGCTCCCACATGGAATGAAGGCACTGAAGAACAAATGAGTGTTCAAGCTCAAGAAAGATGGTAGCGAAAAAGTGGTGAAACACAAAGCTCGGCTAGTAGTCAAATGACTCATACAGAAAAATGGAATTGAATTTGATGAGAACTTTTCACCAGTGGTAAAAATGGCTTCAATCTGAGTCATTCTAGGATTGGTAGTCAGATTGAACTTGGAGCTTGAAAAGATAGATGTCAAAACAACATTTCTTTATGATGATCTGAATGAAGAAATCTACATGGAGCAGCCAGGAGGATTCAAGGTTTCAGGAAAATAAAACATTGTTTGCAAGCTGAAAAAGAGCTTGTACGGGCTCAAGCAAGCACCGAGGCAGTGGTACAAAAAGTTCGACTAATTCATGGTGGGTCAAGGCTACAAAAGAACTGCAGCAGATCAGTGTGTATACATTCAGAGGTTTCCAAATGGAAATTTCGTTGCTCTTCTACTGTATGTAGATGACATGTTGATTGTTGGACAAGAAGCAGCGAAGATCAACCAGCTAAAGAAGGAACTCTCTAAATCTTTCGACATGAAAGATTTAGGACCAGCTCAACAGATTTTGAGAATGAAGATTGTTCGTGACAGACAGAACAAGAAGTTGTGGCTTTCACATGAGAGATATATTGAACGAATAATCAAGATGTTTGATATACAGAAAGCCAAACCAGTCAGCGCTCCGCTAGCGCACCATTTCAAACTGAGTAAGAGTTCATGCCCCTCATCCAAGAAAGAGATAGATGAAATATCAGCAATACCATATTCTTCAGCTGTTGGGAGACTAATGTATGCAATGGTATGTACCAGGCCAGATATTGCACACGCAATGGGTGTAGTGAGTCATTTTTTCTCTAACCCTGGAAAGTAACACTGTGAGGCAGTCAAATGGATTCTCAGGTACCTTAAGGGTACAACGAAGTTTCGTCTGTGTTATGGGGGAGCTGATCCGATCTTGGAAGGCTATACAGATTCAGATATGGCGTGAGATCTTGATGGTAGGAAATCTACATGAGGATTCATCTACACTTTTGCAGGGGAGCTGTGTCATGACAGTCAAGATTGCAGATGCGTATTGCATTATCCACAACAGAAGCTGAGTACATCGCTATAGCTGAGGCATGAAAAGAAATGTTGTGGCTAAAGCGTTTTCTCCAAGAGTTAGGGATCAAACAGACAGATTACAAGATACATTGTGACAGTCAGTGCTCTGGACTTGAGTAAGAACTCAATGTATCATTCCCGGACGAAACACAGTGATATTCGCTATCACTGGATACGCGAGGTGATGGATCAACAACTGCTGAGACTAGTAAAGATCCATACATATGAGAATCCAGCCGACATGTTAACGGAAGTGGTTACTCGAGACAAGCTAGAGTTGTGCAGAGACATAACCGGGATATCTGTTAGATAATGATTGTTTCAGATGCAGCTGGAGGGGGAGAATTGTAAAGTCCAGCAGCCAGCTTTCATGCATGAACCATGCATCCAGCAAGTAAGAAGCAACAAAACACTTTCGGTGGATTGATAAGCTGCCATTTTTTAGGGAGAGAAAGGTGGCAAAATCTTTGGAGTAAATTGTGGAACATTATTCACTCATTGAAAAATTTGTATATGCATTGCCTATAAATTCAAGGCATTCCCAGTGTATTTTCTTCATCCCATAGAGTGTAGAAAACAGAGAGAGAGTGAGGTTTTTGTAAGTTTCATTTGTGTAAACGTTGTATATTTATTCTTGATAGTAATATATTTGAATTCGGTTTTTCCTCAAATACTCTCTAAAGTGATCGGTGAATCGTCCTCAAGGGGTGTGGCTTGGTGGTGTAGGGTCCAGGATCTCACCTTGAGGTTCTGGGTTCGAATTCAGGGGGTGCACTTCTTGTAAGAGCCTGGGACAGCCGGTGGTTTTACCTGTGCCGCGGCCCAGAATGGGTGGTTTAGTGGTGGGGTTTCCATCGTTTCCAAAAAAAAAAAAATTGATCGGTGAATCACAATAAGGTTGCATCTTGAAATCGGAGAGCGGGAATCTGAAACTGAAAATCTTGAAACTTGGAGGCTAGAAACCTTGAGATAATGGATGAGCTTTAACCTACGAACCCCGAAGGGGGGAACCGAAACCCAAGAGGGAGCTTTAACCTACGAAGCCCAAAGGGGGAGCCGAAGTCCAAGAGGATGCCGAAGCCGGAGAACTTTAACCTACGAAACCCGAAAGGGAAGCCAAATATTTCCTAAGGATACTAGTAATTCTATTTTAGATCTTGATTCCATAATATAAATTTCCATAATAATATTCATTAATATTCTTAACACTTCTCCATCATTTTCTCCGTAACATTTAAGTTCTCGCTTAATACTAGTATTGCAAATTCAGTACTTGTTTTCGGGGGAAAAAAAAAATCTTCCATTTTAAACCAAAAAAGTCAAAAAAGTTCTACATGATACTGCAAGTCGCTTCTGTAGTTCAGTTTAGCCCAAAACAAAGCATCGAATTACTTATAGAACTTGCTGAAAAATACTAATTTTTTTTTTTAATGAATTTTGTGGGAACGAAGTTGCCCAAAAATGAAGCGTCAGAGGACTGAGTGAAGTGAGCCTTCTGAGATAAATATTGGGTTTATTGGGTTTTTGGTACTGTGAGTGTGATGTGATCTTTGGTTGAGTTGCTTGCCGAAACTTAAGACACAAAAGACGAAGTCCCCCTTTTTTATTTATTATTATTTAAAGCGTTTGGAGATAAGAATAGTGATTGAGGTGACAATTCAATGCACAATTCTTACCAAAAGAGGATTTATCTTCCCCTTTCCCCTTTCCCTTCCCCTTCCCCTTCCCCTTCCCCTTCCCCTCTCATATTTGATTTTTTTATCTCCCTTATAATTCTTTAATTGTCCATTCTTTTCACCAAAATTCCATTTTCAAATAAATCATATATATCCAATTTTTTTATTCATTTATTGATACATATATATATATATATATATATATATATATATATATATAACATATATATTTATTTTATTTTATTAATTAAATTTTTTATTTTTTTATTTTATAATTTTTTTAAATTTATATTTTTTGGTCTTTATATATATTATTTTTTATTTGTTTAATAAATATTATAAATTTCATATTTATTATTATTTATTTGGTGTTCATTTATTCATTTAATTTTTATGATTCTTTTTAATTTATTTAACATTACTTATGTATTATAAAAATGTTCTCAAAATAAAAACTTATATATTTAAAAAATAGTACAAATAACAACATCACTTAAAAATATAAAAATATAAATTCTAATATATGTTGTCTCCAAAGTCTTCTCCTGGCGCACTTGGTTATATACCTAATACTTCGTACCATAATTGATTACGAATCCTATAACGAGTGGCCCATTCTTTAGCTTCGTACGATGAATGTTCCCACCACCACATTAGGATGAGTGGTACAGGGTAATTAGGGTGTAAAAAAACTTGCACAAAGTGTCTGCCAACATGAGCAATAGCTATTTCTTAACGCTCTTGCTCTGGAACTGCATGGGACCTTAATGACAAGTGAGTAAAACAACTCCAAACATTCTCAGCAAATATATGCAGTACAAGATTGTACCTCGAAGCGATGACAATTCATAAAATCATTGAGTCAATCCAATGTACCTCTGGTGCCGGCGATTGGAAGAAATGCAGCAAGTGTAATAGATTGTCTGCCCATCCGTTTGATAGATAAAGTCGATCATATAAATCCTTATATAAGAAGTAAATACAAATAAAACAAATAACTTTTAATAAAGTAAAAATAGATATGTATACTGATTTACGAAATTAAATAAGACAAATAAATTTTAATAAAGAAAATATAAAATCAGAATCAGAATCAGAATCAACACAACTTTTAATAAAATAAATTTTTTTTTTTTAAAAAAAAAGTAAAAGTAGATATGGATACTGATTTACGAAATTAAATAAGACAACCAACTTTAATAAAGAAAATATAAAATCAGAATTAGATTCAGATTCAACACAACTTTTAATAAAATATTAAAAAAAGTAGATATGGATACTAATTTACGAAATTAAATAAGACAAACAATTTTTAATAAAGAAAATATAAAATCAGAATCAACACAACTTTTAATAAAATATTTTTAAAAAAAAAAAAAGTAAAAGTAGATATGGATACTGATTTATGAAATTAAATAAGACAAACAACTTTTAATAATGAAAATATAAAATCAGAATCAGAATCAGAATCAACACAACTTTTAATAAAATATTAAAAAAAAAAAAGTAGATATGTATACTGATTTACGAAATTAAATAAGACAAACAACCTTTAATAAAAAAATATAAATTCAGAATTAGATTCAGAATCAACACAACTTTTAATAAAATATTTTTAAAAAAAAAGTAAAAGTACATATTTTTAATTAATTTTTTTCGAATTTAAAAAAAAAAAAAAAGTAAAAGTAGATATGGATACTGATTTATGAAATTAAATAAGACAAACAACTTTTAATAATGAAAATATAAAATCAGAATCAGAATCAGAATCAACACAACTTTTAATAAAATATTAAAAAAAAAAAAAGTAGATATGTATACTGATTTACGAAATTAAATAAGACAAACAACCTTTAATAAAAAAATATAAATTCAGAATTAGATTCAGAATCAACACAACTTTTATAAAATATTTTTAAAAAAAAGTAAAAGTACATATTTTAATTAATTTTTTTCGAATTTAAAAAAAAAAAGAAATGAACGATCGCTCGCCCGCCCCTTCTCTGACTCTTCTTTTTCTTTCTTTCTTTTTTCTTAATTCCGAAAAAAAAAAATAACATTTGTATTGATTTATTTTTATTTATTAATTGAATTTTATTTATATTTTTTTTACTTTATATACATTTTTTATTTGTTTAATAAATATACAAATTTTATATTTATTATTATTTATTTTGTGTTCGTTTATTCATTTGATTTTTGTTATCTTTTTTAATTTATTTAACACTACTTATGTATTATGAAAATGTTCTCATGTATATTAAAAAAATATATATAAAAAAAATAGTACAAATAACAACAAAAAACTTACACTTAAAAATTTAAAAACATAAATTCTAATTATTTTATAAAATACTTTTATTTGCTTAAATTATTTTTTTTTACACATAAGTAGTATTAATTAAATTAAAATGAATCAAAAAAATAAATGAATAGATAAAAAATATGTGATATTTATTAACAAAAATAAAAAAATATAAAAAAAAATTAATAAAATGACAAATGGAGTTATAACTAGTATATATTTATTTTTAAATTAATATATATAAATATATCAATCTTATAATGTGTATAATATTGTAACTTTCCCAAAAAAAAAAAAAAAAAATCTTTACAATATTGATAATGGCTATTTAGTAAATTGGCAAGAGGACAGGAGGGCGTGTCAGGCTTGGCCGGGGATGATCAATTTTCTTACCAAAATGGTAACACTCTTACTTTTTCATTCGCATTTACAAAGTTACCCTTTAACAAACTAACTCTCATTTAACCGCTGCAAACGGCCGGGGAACATTTGCTAATAAACGAACATTTACTATTTAGCTGGAAATGGGTCAAACCGCAGGGGAGGAAATTAAAAATTACCCGTTTGTTAAATTGTGAATAGGAGTTTTTTTTTTAATTAAATTAAATTACTTTTAAATTTAATTTATTTTAAAAATAAGAGATGGACAAGTTTAAATATATTGTTAATTATTTATCTTTATAAGGCTTGAATTCGAATCACAAGCTTTATTAAAATTATGATGATAATTTTTAGTTTTTAACCGTCTTTTTCTTTTTGGGACGAGATTTGAGATTTGAATAAGGGATTTGAGATTTGAAAAGGGTATGAGCAAAAAAAACTTGAAATATCAAATGGAACTGGACTGGACAACAAGCGAGACAAGATTTTAGTTGGATGTGACGAAATTTAACAGAACAATATTAGATTTAACATATTGTAAAATGAGATATGATAATTTTTTTATCCTAAAATAAATAACAAAACTAAGATGATTTCTTTGTCATAATTATATAAATGGGAAGAGATCAATTGATAAATTTTGACATGTTGTGTCTCATTATCACTCATAATTAAGATGTTTGAAAATCAACTCACAATTATGATATTGGAGACAAATTTTTAAAATTAAATTTATTAAATAATGAAATAATTTAATTATAAAAAAAAAAAGATATTTTTTATTTTTATAACAACTACTTTTAAAATTCAAAATTTGAGATTGTTAATTGGCAAAAACTATATTCAAAATACAAAATCAATTTTTTCTTAAAAAATACTTTTGATTATTTAATCATATCAAACTAACAGTAACTATTCTAATAAACTTAATCTCCGGAGTCAATATTTCCCCACGATTTAATAAGGAATCTAGTGGTTTCACTCCTACACTCGGGGCTCAAATGGATTTTTAATAAGCAAAACCAGGAGCCCATTGCTAGAATTTCTTTATTGCGATGCCCTTAATGCCCCCACCTTATCCCCTTTTAATTAATTAAATCTCATTAAGTGGGTCCTACAAATACAACGACTTCATAAATTCTCGCACTACCATCCAAGAAATCCTCGGTTTGCTTCTAAAACCACCAGCAAATAAAATCAACAGCCTCTGGTTTTAATGATCTCCTTAACTTTTGGGCATCTACTTGATCATTCTTTTATATAAATATGAGAATCCCTCCATGCTATTTACTCCATCAAAACACAAATACTAAATTAAGCAAAGTGAACAATATTCATTCACATAAAGATGAGTTCAACAAGTAGAGCCTGGATGGTAGCAGCAAGTGTTGCAGCAGTTGAAGCCATGAAAGATCAAGGATTCTGTAGATGGAACTACACAATAAGATCATACACCAGCATGCCAAGAACCACATAAGGTCGGTTTCTCAATCGTCCAAGAACTTTCTTCTTCATCTTCTGCTTTGGCTTCTAGCAAGGTGATGAAGGCTAAACAATCAGAAGAGTCTTTGAGGACAGTCATGTACTTGAGTTGTTGGGGTCCCAATTAAAACCCCCAAATGGCCAAATACTCAGTTGATCAAGAAGATCATTCATTCAATATTTTGATTTGTGGGTAGTGGTGGAGGTAAATATTTGTGTTGGAGCCCAAATGATATGATTCTAATATCTGAGTTGTAAATTGTAAAGAGCAACTGCTCTATCATAAAATAATTCGACAAAATTTTGAGAATTGCTGGTTTATGTTTTTTTGTTCTTCCTCAATCCTGATTGATTAATTATGATGAATTATATAATTCAGTAACCCCAGTAAAATCCAAAAAATTTAAGGTAACCCAGAACCACCCATATGTTTACTCCATTAAAGCAATTGATTCTAAAGAGTTTACACAGCAAAATTAGAAAAGGGTATCCGAAGAATATATACAAAAATGAGTTCAACAAGCAGAGCATGGTTGGTGGCATGTGTTGCAGTAGTTGAGGCTGAGAGTGTTTGAAAAACCACTGCTATTTTGACTGGTGAGAGCCTTTCATATATATTTGTGTATAGATGGTACATGATAATAAAATAAAGTCTTGAATTCACTATATATGAATTTACAATAGTATGGGACAATAATAATGAATTTAGGAAATCTTCATCTAATAGGGAAATATAATAAAATCATGAATCCTAATGGTACTAGGAATTCTATTTTGGATATATATTTCATATTCCTTAACACTCATTTACACCCCCCTCAAACTCAAGCTGGTAACAAAGGAGTAAGGTTGAGGTTGTATCTTGAAATCGGAGAGCGGGGTTCTGAAACTGAAAATCTTGAAACTTGGAGGCTGGAAACCTTGAGATAATGGATGAGCTTTAACCTACGAAGTCCGAAAAAGAGCCGAAGCCCGAGAGTGTCGAAGCCAGAGAGGGAGCGAAATCCCGAAATAAAGCCGAAGCCGAAAAAAAAGGGAGCGAAATCCCGAAAGAGAGCCGAAGCCCAAGAGGGAGCGAAATCCCGAAATAAAGCCGAAGCCGAAAAAAGAGAGCGAAATCCCGAAAGAGAGCCGAAGCCCAAGAGGGAGCGAAATCCCGAAATAAAGTCGAAGCCGAAAAAGGGAGTGAAATCCCGAAAGAGAGCCGAAGTCCAAGAGGGTGCAAAATCTCGAAATAAAGCCGAAGCCCAAAAAGGGAGCGAAATCCCAAAAGAGAGCCGAAGCCCGACAGAGAGCTGAAGCCCGAGAGGGAGCGAAATCCCGAAATAAAGCCGAAGCCAAAAAAGGGAGCGAAATCCTGAAAGAGAGCCGAAGCCCGTGAGAACCAAAGCCAAAGAGAGAGTGAAATCTTGACAGAGAGCCGAAGCCCGACAGAGAGGGAGTGAAATCCCAACAGAGAGTGGAAGCAAAATCTTAAAAAGAGGCGAAACCCGAAATGAGCAGACCTATAGCACACTTGTGAAGGGGTGGTGCGAAAGGGTGGTGCGCGTGAGGTTCACGTGCCGATGGGGTCGCGATCCCCACGCGCCAATGAAAGCAGATAGGAGAGAGTGAAAATAGAAAAAATGAGAACTGGTCTCTGATACCATGTTAGATAATGAA
>SKCR01013172.1:0-33121 GCA_019454045.1 Zanthoxylum bungeanum
ATATCAAGTACATTTTAAATGTACAATTTCCCAGAGAGTGTTAACAACTCCAAATCTATCCCAGTAGATCTTTATTCCTTGAATAAATGCTGTTATTCCCCAATTCTATGAAAGCCAAGCTTTCACCAATTGCTTTATGGGAATTTCATTATCAGTGCTCTCCCACTAACCTCCTTATATACACAAGAATCATTTCGTTTTGAGTCAAATCATGAACCATTATGATTATTTCAAAACGACAGTTCCAAGAACCTAATGCTTGCATCAATCCAAACATGGATCGTATAACCCGCAAACCTTGTTTGTCGGTTGTACAAAATCGTCAGGATGTTGTAAACATCTTCCAAAAGGTTTCCTTTTCAGGAAAGCGATTTTGATCTTTAACTGACACATTTCTTAAATGAAATATGCAGTATTTCAGCAAGCATTATCCAAATGGATTTACCATGGCAAGAGGTAAAAGGTTGAACCGTAATCAACACAATGTTGATAACGATACCTTTTCGTCAAAAGCCTAGATTTGTACGTTTGTATGTTGCCATCCATGTATGTCTTCCTTGAAGAAATTTAATGTACCAATAGGCACAATGCCTTGTGGTACAACAACTAGTATCCAAACAAAGTTTGTTATACATGGAATTCATTTCGGACTCATGGCACTTTGCCATAATAGGGAGTCGATACCTTGTATCACTACCTCATAACGTAGTCGGTTGATATACCTTCTTAAGATTACATCTTCATGAGGTGAGATCAGAAACCCATACCCCAGCTTGTTTTCTGATTCTCTCCGATCTACGTGGTTCTTGTGTATTTGAAGATTAATGGTTTAGTTTCATCCTTGATGAACTATTTATGTTCCATTACGGACTTCGTGCCTTGAACAGTATTACCCCGCGATTTTCATCGTGTTTTACTGTCCTCCCACTTACCACTGCATTTCAGTATTCCTCTTAGGAAAACCGCATGGCGAGCAACAATCACATTGTTCTCTTGTGAGATATATAAGTACTATACTTATGGTTTTCCCTAGGATAACCTATATTGGCACTTATCCAATTTGGGTTCTAATTTGGTATCATCCAAACGTTATGCCCGGCATACCCAAATTATTAGGAATGAGAAACCCTGTTTCTTTCCTGTTCATATCCTATATGATATCTGTCAAACAGTTTTATATGGAACCTTATTCTAAATAAGTTTTGCACTGTAAATACATATCTGTTGAAGGAAATGGTAGCTCAGAGCGACTCGTGATAAACCTTATCATGTCCAACAAAATTCGATTTTTAATTTGGACACACCATCAACTGACGTGTCTCGGGAGGAGTCCTCATCTGAAAGAATACTGTACTCTTTCATGTATATATGAAACTTACTGCTTAAGTATTTTCATTACGGTCTTACCGTGAGGCAGTATAATACTATAGCCGATCTGTTTATCTACTTCGTGTCGAAACTCTAAAAGTTTCCGATCTGTGTTCTTCAAAAGAAACACATAACTATAACGAGATGCCACATCTGTTAAGGTCACGAAATATTCATGTTCACATCTAGCCTAGCTAGATATGGGCCCACTAACTTCACCATGAATAGGGCTAACAGATCGGTGGCACTTACACTATTACCAAGTAAATAGTGTTTTAGTACTTTACCTAATAAACTGGATTCGTAGACTTTATTTGAATAGTCAAATCAGTCCTAGTACCCACTCTTCAAAAGTGTGGATATACGAGTCTTGTATAATTGTGTCTCAGACAACAATGCCACAAATAAGTCTCTACTCGATCAAATCAATATGAGCTATTTATTTGTCATTTTATATGTTTTGAGATTTTAATTATATTCAAAATAAAAATTCTGTTATTCACATCTAATGTGTTTATCTCAGTATCATCTTTATATAATGAAACACTTAGTGTTCTAGAATATAAAGGTTTATCCATAATGGATTAAACACTGATATAGAGATAATGTCTCTAGTCAAACTAGTTACATTATAACAGTTCCTAATTTAAGTACACACCCGAAGGGTAGTTCCTAAACTTAGGTATCTACGGTCGAAACAGCGACTTTCGTCCCGTTTCCGATTCGCAGAGCAATGTCAGCTTGAAGTCAATATCTGCTCAAAGAAGATTCTGAACATCAATACATATATTTTATGTACACACTAAGTATTTAAAATCTAATTTCAATACTAGTTGTGAACATAACTTTGACAAACATTTTTAAAGTCAGACCCTTGCCCTTTCTTTAATTCCTTCGTGTCTGCCATATCCAAATGGTAGTCACTTTTGGATATGTCAATTATCCTTTTCAATATTTCAGGAACCTTAGGCCAAGCCTTGGGTTTTTAGAATATCGAAACGATGTGCACCTCGTGCTACATGCCCAATTGCAAACTTTGACTTTATCTCCTCTAGAATAGTCAATTAATTCTCCAAGAATTATAAATTGCAATTTTAATACTTCTTAAATCTAAAATTAGATTTATGACAAGTATATTAAATTAGCACTAAAGTTATCATCACATAAATCTTCCAAAGATTTTATGCTCTACTTATTTTGCTTATTTTGGGCTTAAGGTATAATAAGTTATTTTATCAAATAAAGTAACCTATTATTTATTCCCAATTTGAAAATTAAAACATTTAAAATATTTTAATCCCAGATTATATTTTAAAATATCCATTTTCAATTTTATTTTGATTACAATAATCCAACTATTTAATCAAAGATTAGTGGTACTATATATATTATAATGATTATAATAGTCCAACTATATAATCAAATATAATCCAAATTAATTAACCTCAATTACATTGATTACTATAATCCAATTATAAAATCAACTGTAAACTGAAATTAATTAATTCAAATATATTGATTAATTTATCGAATTATATATAATCAGTATAATACAGTCCAACTGTTTATTAAAACAACATTAAATATTAGTCAACTAATACTTTTAATATATGACGAGTGATATTTGTTTGAGCGCGTATGGCGAGTAATTGAACGAATATTGCGAATTCAATTCTTGCCTCCCACTATTTTCGTCGAGCCTCTAACCCTCTGTCGAGTACTCGGGAAACCGTGTTTCCTAGTGGGCTAGGATCCCGTTAAATATCACACAATCTTGACTTTGGCCAACAAATTGTATGATAATTAACTAGGTAGATCTCTAAGATCAATTGGATCTAATCCAAATTCCTAGATCCAGTAGGTGGACATCCAAGTCCTAAACATATATCCTATATATGCCTATATATCCAATATATACCCTAACCTTTTTCCTCTGAATCAATTAGGCCTTGCTTCGGCACAACAAACCTAATGATCCCAGTCAAGCGCGGACCCATTGACCATGGAAGCTTCGTAATCAATGTCGATGGACAAGAAGTGGTCTTGACTTTGGCCAACAAACCACAACTTGGACAAGACACCAATATGGAACAAAGCCTCGTGATTCAAACACATCTTCGACGGACAAGGGCTTGACTTTGGCCAACAACCCATGCCAATCTAGGATCTTGAGCAAGAATCACTCAATGGAAGGAAAAGACGCATGATATTTGATGAGGGCTTTTCGCGTGCAAATTGGCTACCAATTTAATTATCTTTGTTAAGGTCTCATCATCATACACCCTTAAACATGCATTCTAAATACATAATAAAGCGCATATGAAATAAAATAATAATGATATGCGGATGGATACTTAACACATTGATCCTAGATCAAATCTCTCCCTTTCTCACTCAAGCTAGCACTTGTATTACTTCTACCCCTTACACTACACTTCTAAAGAAACCTCATTTACATTGAGGGGAATAGGTTAGAAGAGAATACAAAGAGAATAGAGGTGATAAGGCTGGACACGCAGGTCCAATTTAATAAATCGAATTTTTACAACAATTTCCAAAATTGCCCCACCCGACTAATAGCCATCCAATATACATTATTCATTCATCACAACCACGTATTCACACAAAAGCATGCTATCAATCAATCTAATCAAATTAATTAATCTGATAATTATGTGATCATCCAATGTTCAAACAACGATTTGATTTTGGTCGAGTCAAACTCGTTTTTGCGAATAAGTACTCAAAGTACGAATTCATGAATTAAATTAAACTACATAATTAAATCCAATTAACATGTATTTAATACTAATTCACTATTCAATTCTAAATTAAATACTACACTTTATTAATAACCTTTAACGACTTAAATTCCAAATTTAATCGCCACGGGTCTCAAAGCCCGATTAACATCCAATGTTAGTTTAATTCAAGTCTAATGGGCTTTAATTAATTTCTTTAAGGCGTGGGCTTCGGCAACCAAAGCCCAATCAAGGAGTAACCCCATAAGCCCAGAAATCAATTTAGGCCCATTAGGCCCAATTAAACTTTAAAGGTTCATTAGTCGCATTTGGGCTTTATGGTAGTGGTTTTGGTCCCAATTGGATCCAATCCATTTGGCCTAAACCCAACTTGATAAAATCAAGCCCAATAAGCCCAATTACAACTTAATAAGCCTAAATCCAATTTAAAGGCCTAATTCATTAAATTTCACAAATCCAATTTCGCAATTTAATTACCTAAAGTGCATTACAAGATTAATCACCCAAATCAAAATTTCCAAAACATGAAATTAGTCCAATTAATCATGTTCATTATCATCATCACATGTCCAAGACATAAATGAAAAATCAAACCCATTACATGCTTCTTAGTAGTCTCGGCCAAGGAGGGATTTTGTGTCCGATTTGGTTTCAATCCAATCGAACCCACAATCGACATTAAATCAACATCCCGAATGATTCCAATACATCCAATGTTCAAAAATCAAAATACCAAGACATTTAAGGGCATCATCCAATTCGGCCAAGGTGATAACTTTTAGGGATTTTATGTTCAATTCAAAATCCAATCCAATTAGTTTTCAAATTAACATTATCCCTAATGATTCTAATTCATCCAATGAACTAAAATCAAAAAATTCCAAGAACTCCAATAGCATACACATTCGGCCAACATAAAATTTTTGGGGAAAATAATTCCAAATCAATTTTCAACAAATTGGTCCAACCAAAATGCAATTAGACATGTTATAAGCATACTCAAACAATCAATTTATTCAAATCATGCTCAACACAAATTTACCCAAATTTTAAGCCCTACATTTTTCATGCTTGAACCTATAGCTCTTGATTCCATTGTTAGGTTTATATCTAGGTCCCAAGATCAAACAAGCAATGAAAATCATGTGTGAACACATCAAAGGAGGTAGCGGAATACTCACATCGTTCGGTTGAGACGATTTGAAGACGAATGAAGCCACTTTGCTCATTGCCAAGGACGCCCACTGCTGGCAGTTCACTGCCCTCCATTTCAGAATTTTGAGCTGCGAAACGGAGCTCCAAGCTTCGTCGGATGGATCCCGGTTCATGGGTGAACCTCCCTACCACCTTCGTATGTTCCGTAAGTGTGCTAGCACTTGAGTTTTTGCCACAAAACTCACTCTTGCTTCCCTCAAAGTCACGCCAAAATTGATTCCAACCAGTGAGCTTTTCAAGCTTTGGGCGTGAGAGAGTGGAGAGAAAATGGAGAGAGATGAATTGTGTATTAAGTTAGTAAAACCTTTTCCAAAAAGGTTTATATATTTTTCATAAAATATACAAAAACATTTACCAAATAATTAATTAAAAATCAATGGTAAATACTTTCCACCAACTTACACTATTTCACCAAAACACATCACTATTCATTTTCACTTATATCAAAGTGACATGTTGTATGTCTATCACTCAATCAATCAATCACATCAATCAATCAATCAATCACATCACTCAAAGTGACTATTGATTTGACGCTTGATGTGACGAATGATTTGACGCTTGATGTGACTTGCGTTGCCGCACTCGAATTCGAAATACGAATGCGCTCGCAATCACACTCGGGCTCGGTTTCGCTAATTCCTAATTAGCGAGTTTTTCCGTTGCGTCGTAATTAAATGATTACGCCTAGCGAATTCACTATTCACGTCGCTAACGAATTAATTCTAAATTAATTCGTTGCCCGAATTAAAATCTAATTTTAATTCCGCGTCGAAATCTAATTTCATTTAATATATCGAATATATTAATTTACCGATTAATTCCAAATTAATCATTCTCTCTCTTTAGACGATATTTAAACCTAGATAAAATATCTTCGTAATTAATCCTAGATTAATTTTCTCTCTCTTCTATATAATCCCATATTATTTAAGAGTGCGAGTCATACGTCATCGGTGGATTATCGGGAAGCGGCCCATGAGATCCACGGATAATTCGGTAGTAAATACGGTCGTCGGAGTATCCGAATCACGTACTTACCAAGTACTACGTTCTAACGATTTACGAGACAAGATCGGCTTCTAGCAAAGCACGAAGTCTTACCAAATTCTCCGGTCATATTCATCTAAGAATATTTAAGATCTACATCAAGCGTAGTATACCAAGTATCGTGTATATCGGCCCAGTATCAGATAGTCACGTGCTAGGGCTGGGGCTGGGGCTGGATAAGTGTCTGCCCCGTCCGAAGCATATGTCGGATGTCTGGTAACTAGTCTCTATAATCGGATATACATGACCTTGTCATAATATCCCGATGGCCGGCCAGCACTTAAGAGCACTAATACCGTATCCTGCCTGACATCATCTCCACTATGACTAGAGTGATACTTCCGTCTTGACATCACACCAATACTACTACTACGATTCTCAATATACCCAGCATTGGCGTACACAGAACCGGTTAGAGTCCTGGACGACCTCAACTAAAGCATATTGATTGTCGTAAGCATTAGCGGTGCAAGTCTTAGGTTAAGACCATACACACCTACCCTGATGTCGGACTCCCATAGACACATAGTCATAATACCAATGGGATTCCGAGGGGTCTATCCAGAGCGAAGCTGTTTCCCGTACCATCGGTGAAACACAACCTCCTATCGCACTTGCATGAGTATCCAATACCCAAATATATGAGAACTATGATGTTGTGCCCTCACAACGCGCACAAGTGCAATACTAGCCTAGCCTATTCCATTATCGATGTCCAGTCTCGATAATACTACGACTATGGATATTTAATGATTAATCCTTCGTGGACTGATACTGTCTCATATCATCTCAATCCAGGAACTAATCATATGGACCTCTCTTCATTTATATATCTAAGGTGATCTAATCACAAATGATGAGAGCGCAATTTCCTTGTCACATAGTTAATTTGTACAACAACACTATGATCTGTACAAATAGTGACGCTATGGGTCATATTATCCAACAATCTCCCACTTGGCACATAGCCACTCACTCAAGTGTCGAACACCCGAACTATGTACGGTTTGCTCAAATCGCTGAGGAAAGGTTTTCATCAGCGGATTTCCATGATTATCGTCTGACGCGATTTATACGATCACCACATCGCCACGATGTATGATCCGAACGAATCAGATGAATATAGAAGTATATATCTGGATCGTCGATGAGACCTTTAATTCTTTAGCCTTGTGCTGACGCCTAGCTCAGCTGCTAACAGAACTATATCTAATCTAATTAGATTTATTATCGACCCAAATGGCTTCTATTGCTGCCTCAGCCGCAGCAATAATCCGCATTTGTTGTTTATTCGGCAACAGTATCTTCCTCGGAAGATTTCCAGCTCATTGTTCCGTTATTCAAACTTTATAGTACCGCAGTATTTAACTGTTTGGAAACTTGCAGCAGTGATCCCAGTCACTTCAAGTTCTCATTCTCCATAGTTTAAGACAGCATCTTTAGTTCTCTAAGATACTAATAGATGTCCTTAACTTCAATCTAGTGACTATCACTTGGATTGTCCTGATTGTGACTCCATATGCTCAAAGCGTATGAGACACCATATCAAGTACATTTTAAATGTACAATTTCCCAGAGAGTGTTAACAACTCCAAATCTATCCCAGTGGATCTTTATTCCTTGAATAAAGGCTGTTACTCCCCATAATTAAATGTGATGAGTATTTTACAAGATTACACCAAAATCCATCACCAATATCTATCACCAAATATGACTAATGATGTAAGTGAAGTGGGCCCCACTTTAAATTCAAAATTTAAGTGGGCTTGCTCAACACACTTCGGGCTCGGATTCGTTTAATCCGATTAAACGAATTTTCGTCGCGACACATTTAAATCCAATTTAATTAAATAATAATACCCAGTAAAATTATTATGAAAATCGCTCGCGAATTAATTTGCTAAAATTAAAATCCAATTTAATTTCCCGTTGAAATCCAATTTCAATTAATATATCTAATATATTGTTTAGCCCAATAAAATAAATTAAAAAGTAAAATCTAATTTAACTATTAAATTTATTTTACCGATTAATTCCAATTAATCACGTTCTCTCCTCTCGACGAATTTAATCCCAGATAAATTCTTGCCGTAATTAATCCCAGATTAATTCTTTCTCTGATAATTAATCCCAGATTAATTCTTGCCGTAATTAATCCCAGATTAATATTCTCTCTAAATTAATCCCAGATTAATATTCTCTCTCTTAATTAATCCCATAGTAATATTGTTCGAGTCAAACATCATCAGTGAATCTTTGGGATGCGACCCAAGAGATCCATGGATATGTTGGCAGTAAATACGGTCATCGGACTATCCAAACTTTTTCGTACCCGGTACCACATACTTACCGATTTATAAGACATGGTTGGCTTCTAGCAAAGCACCATGCCTACCCAATTTGTTGGAATATTCTAAGCATCCCAAGATCATTTAACAAGCATGAAACTAAGTGCGAATACAACGAGGGAGTTACGGAATACTCACGTCGATCGGTTGAGCGACGCGGCAACGAACAAAATCATTTTCTGCCCTTGAACAGCTCACGGCAGTGAGCAGTTTGCTCATCCAAGAATTCGGCTTCAATCATCCTTCGTCTTGCTCCAAGCTTCGTCAAATGATTCCAAGCTTATGGGTGGACTTCCCTATCACCTTCGAATGTCTCTCGGAGTGCTAGCTCTTGATGATTTTTCCGCAAAATCATCACACTTTACTTCCCATTTCCTTCTTGGCTCTCGGCAGTGAGCTGCCAAACCAGTGAAGAAATGCCCTTGTTGGGCCTGAGAGAGATGTAGAGCAAGAGAGAGAGTTGTGTGTTTGGTTTCTAAATTTTGTGTATCTTATACACAAATGTGAATTTCAAATTCATTTACAATGAATTTGGCTTTCAAAAAGCCAATCAATAAATGCTTGCCAACCATACACATCACTTCCCATCAATTAGTGAATAGTGACTGGCGTCAATCACTCAAAGTGAAAGACATCTATCACTTGATTGACGAATGATGTGACGCTAGATGCGACTAGTGATTTGATGCTTGATTTGACTAGCGTGCCGCACTCCAATTCAAAATGCGAATGCACTGGCAAAAAATCCCGGGCTCGAGTTCGTTAATTCCAAATTAACGAATTTTCCGTTGCGATGTAATTAAATCTAATTTAATTAAATAATCATGCCTAGTATAATTACTATTCACATCGCTAATGAATTAATTCTAAATTAATTCGTTCGCCCGAATTAAAATCTAATTTTAATTCCGCATTGAAATCCAATTTTGTTTAATATATCGAATATATTAATTAATCGATTAATTTCAAATTAATCGTTATCTCTCTTTTATTGATATTTTATCCTAGATAAAATATCTCCGCAATTAATCCCAGATTAATTTTCTCTCTCTTGTAATTAATCCCAGATTAATTTTCTTTGTCTTCTAATTAATCCCATATCAATTTTCTCTCTCTTCTAATTAATCCCAGATTAAATAAAGTGCGAGTCATACGTCATCGGTGAATCTTCGGAAAGCGACCCATGAGATCCCCGGATATGTTGGTATTAAATACTGTCGTCAGACTATCCGAACACGTAAGTACCTATTACTACGTTTATACCGATTTACAAGACAAGGTTGGCTTCTAGCAAAGCGCCATGCCTACCCAATTCTCCAGAAATATCCTTACAGGATTATAACGATCTATATCAGGCATAGTATACGTAGTATTACGTATGTCGATCCAATATCGGATGATCATGTGCTAGGCCTGGGGCTGGAATTGTGTCTGCCCTGTACGAAACACATATCGGATGTCTGGTAACTAGTCTCTATAATCGGATATACATGACCTAGTCATAATATCCCGATAGCTCAAGCATTTAAGAGAACAAGTTCCGTATCTTATGTGACCATCATCTCCATATGATTGGAGTGATACTTCTGTCTTAATATCACACCCAACACACTACGATTCTCAATATACCCAGCATTGGCGTACACAGAACCTGTTAAAGCCCTGGACGACCACAACCAAAGTATATTGATTGTCGTAAGTATTAGCGGTGAAAGTCTCAGGTTAAGACCAAATACACCTACCATGATTTCGGACTTTCATAGACACATAGTCATACTACCAATGGAATTCCGATAGGGTCTATCCAGAGCGAAGCTGTTTCCCGTACCATCGGTAAAACACAACCTCCTATTACACTTGCATGAGTATCCTATACCCAAATATATGAGAACTATGTCGTTGTGCCCTCACAAACGCGGACAAGTGTAATACTAGTCTTTTACGTATTTATCGATGTCCAATCTCGATAATACTCTGACTATGGATATTTAATGATTTATCCTACGTGGACTGATACTGTCTCATATCATTCTCTGTCCAGGAACAAATCACAAGGACCTCTCATCATTTATATATCTAGGTGATCTAATCACAAATGATAAGAGTGCAATCTCCTTTGTCACATAGTTAATTTGTACAACAACACCATGATCTGTACAAATAGTGACGCTATGGGTCATAATTGTCCAACAATCTCCCACTTGGCCTATAGCCAGTCACTCGAGTGCTTGACACCCGAACTATGCACGGTTGGCTCAAACTGCTGAGAAAAGGCTTTCGTCAGTGGATTTGTATGAATATCATCTTGATGCGATTTATTCGATCATCACATCGCCACGATGTATGATCCGAATGAATCAGATGAATATCGAAGTATGTATATGGATCGTTGATGAGACCATTAATTCTTTAGCCTGTGATGACGCCTACTCAGCTGTTAACATAACTATATCTAATCTAATTAGATTTATTATCAACCCAAATGGCTTCTATTGCTGCCTCAATTGCTGCAATTAACCCGCATTTGTTGTTTATTCGGTAACAGTATCATGCTTGGAAGATTTCCAGCTCACTGTACTGTTATTTAAACTGTATAGTATCGTTTGTGACTTTTAGTCGTCTTTATCGGTTATAGGAAACTTGCTACAGTGATCCCAGTCACTTCTAGTTCTCCTTCTCCATAGACTAAGACAGCATCCTTAGTTCTCTAAGATACTAACAGATGTTCTTAACTTCAATCCAGTGACTATCACTCGGATTGGCCTATTTATGAATCCATATCCTCAAAGCGTATGAGACACCAGGTCGCGTACATTTTTCAATGTACGGTTTCTCGGAGAGTATTTCGAAAGCCAAGCTTTCGCCGATAGTTATTTTATGGGAATATGATTTCTAAGAAATGACGTATTATCATTATTTTATAGGATAGCCATTTTCATTGCGCTCCCACTAACACTCTTATATACGCAAGAATCATTTTCGTTTTGAATTAAATCATAAATCATTATGATTACATCAAAACGATAATTCCAAGAACCTAATGCTTGCTTCAATCCAATCATGGATCGAATAACAAGCATTATCCAAATGAATTTACCGTGGCAACAGGTAAAAGGTTGAATCGTAATCAACACAATGTTGATAACGATACCTTTCCGCTAAAAGCCTAGATTTATACGTTGGTATGTTGCCATCCATGTACGTCTTCCTTGAAGACTTATAGTACCAGTAGACACAATGCCTTGTGGTACATCAACTAGTGTCTAAACATAGTTGGTATACATGGAATCCACTTCGGACTTTATAGCACTTTGCCATAATAGGGAGTCGATACCTTGTATCACTTCCTCATACGTAGTCAGTTGATATTCCTCAATAAGATAGACATCTTTATGAGGTGAGATCATAAACCCAAACCCCAGGTTGTTTTCTGATTCTCTTTGACCTACGCGGTTCTTGTGTATTCAAAGATTATTGGTATAGTTTCATCCTTGATAAACTATTTATGTTCCATTAAGATTCGGTGCCAGGAATAGTATTACTCCGATTTTCATCGAGTTTTACTATCCTCCCATTTACCACTACATATCGGTATTCCTCTCAGGAAAACCGCATGGTGAGCAACAATCTAATTGTTCTCTTGTGAGGTGTTTAAGTACAATACTTATGGTATCCCTAGGATAACCTACATTTGCCACTTATCCAATTTGGGTTCTTGTTTGGTATCATCCAAACGTATGCCTAGCATACCCAAATTTAACAGGAATGAGAAACCCGGTTTCTTTCCCGTCCATATCTAATATGTTATCTGTCAAACAGATTTTAATGGAACCTTATTCAAAATAAGTTCTACACTGTTTAGCGTTTATCCGTTGAAGGAAATGGTAGCTCAGAGCGACTCATGATTAATCTTATTATGTCTAACAAAATTCGGTTAATCCTGTCGGACACACCGTCAAACTGACGTGTTCTAGGAGGAGTCCTCTTTGAAAGAATACTATACTCTTTCAAGTATACGAGAAACTTATTGCTTAAGTATTTTCCATTACGGTCTTACCGTGACAGTTTAATACTTTAGCCGATCTGTTTGTCTATTTCGTGTCGAAACTGTAAAAGTTTCCGATTTATGTTTCAAAAGAAACACATAACCATAACGCGATGCCACATCCGTATAGGTCACGAAATGTTCATATCCGTTTCTAGCCTAGCTAGACATGGGCCCACTTGCTTCACTATAAACTAGGGCTATCAGATCGATGGCATTTACACTTTTACCAAGTAAAGGTATTTTAGGCACTTTGCCCAGTAAACTAGATTCGTAGACTTTATTTGAATAGAATCAAATATTTCCTAGTACCCCCTCTTCAAAAGTAAGTATCTCCACCGCTCGATATAAACTAGGGCAGTGAGTTCGTTTTTGTTGCCAAATCGCATCTCCACCCGCTCGATGTAAAGTATTCCGCACTTAATCGTTGTATTCGCTTATGATTCATGCTTGAGTTTTGATCTTGGGACCTCTAGAAACTCCAACAATGGCATCAAGAGCTTAGGTTAAAAGCATGAAAATGTTTAGGGCTAAAATTTGGGCAAACTTGATTTGAGCATGATAAATTAAATAAATTTGATGGATTTGTATGCTTAATTGTGTTTGAATTGAAGATTGACATGGTCATTTCAAGAAAATGGATTGGATCTTTTTTCCCCCAAAATTCCTTCCTCTTGGCCGAATATGTAAGTTCTTTAATGTCTTGGATTTTTGATTTTTGACAATTGGAAGTGTTGGAAATCATTCGAGATGATGATTTAACGTCAATTGCGGAATCAATTGGATTGAATTCGATTTGGACGAAAAATCCCCAAATTGCCAAGTATGTCATGAACTTTAAATTGGGTAAAATGAAATTGAGCATGCAATTATGAAATTGGATGATTAAGTATGCTTAATACATGTTTAATTGATGATTGGTTGGATCAATTTGATTAAATATTGTTTGGAACAAATTTCCCCATTTTGAAAGTATGTCATGAAACTTGAAATTGGGTAAAATGAAATTGAGCATGCAATTATGAATTGGATGATTAAGTATGCTTAATACATGTTTAATTGATGATTGGTTGGATCAATTTGATTAAATATTGTTTGGAACAAATTTCCCCAATTTTGAAAGTATGTCATGAAACTTGAAATTGGGTAAAATAAATTGAGCATGCAATTATGAAATTGGATGATTAAGTATGCTTAATACATGTTAATTGATGATTGGTTGGATCAATTGATTAAATATTAGTTTGGAACAAATTTCCCCCAATTTTGATGTGTTGGCCGAGAGTTATGCCCCTTTTGTTCTTGGTGAATTTTGATTTTTTGAAACATTGGATGTGTTGAAAATCATTAGGGTATATTGATTTAATGTCGAATTGTTTTAATTGGATTGAAACAAATCGGACATGTAATTAACCTCATTGCCGAGAACAAAGTGAGCATGTAATGATTTGATTTTAATCTTAATGTGTTGGACATGTGATGATGAAATGAGTATGATTAATTGGACTAATTTAGTGTTTTGGAAATGTTGATTTAGTTGATTAATCATGTAATGCACTTTAAGTAATTAAATTTTTAAATTGGATTTATGTAATTTAATTATTTGAGGCCTTAAATTGGATTTGGGCTTCTAATGTTGTAATTGGGCCTATTGGGCTTGATTTTATCAAGTTGGGTTTAGGCCAAATGGATTGGATCCAATTGGGCCCAAAACCTTAACCATAAAGCCCAAATGCAACTAATGGACCTTTGTAATTTAATTGGGCCTAATGGGCCAAAATTAATTAAAGGCTTATGGGGTAAATCCCGGATTGGACTTTGGTTGCGGGTTTGACCCGAGTTGACCAAAAGACCACGCCTTAAGAAATTAATTAAAAGCCCATTAGACTTTAATTAAATTAATATTGGATATTAATCGGGCTTTGAGACCCGTAACAATTAAATTTGGAATTTAATTAGTGAAAGGTTTATTAATAAAGTGTGATATTTAATATTGAAATTAAATAGTGAATTAGAATTAAATACAAATTGAATTGGATTTAATTGTGTAGTTTAATTTAATTCTAAATTCGTACTTTAAGTACTTATTCGCAAAACGAGTTTGACTCGAACAAAATCAAATCGTTGTTTGAACATTGGATGATCACATAATTATCAGATTAATTAATTTGATTAGATTGATTGATAGCATGCTTATATGAGTGAATACATGGTTGTGATGCATGAATAATGTATATCGGATGGATATTAGTCTGGTTGGGCGATTTTAGAAATTGTAATAAATTGATTTATTAAATTGGACCTGCGTGTCCAGCCTTATCTCTTTTCTTTGTATTCTCTTCTCACCTATTCCCCTCCATGTAAAAGAGGTTTCTTTAGAAGTGTAGTGTAACGGGTAGAAGTAATACAAGTGCTAGCGGGAGAGAGAAAGTGAGAGATTTGATCTAGGATCAATGTGTAAGTATCCATCCGCATATCATTATTATTTATTTTCATATACGCTTTATTATGTATTTAGAATGCATGTTTAAGGGTGTATGATGATGAGACCTTAACAAAGATAATTAAATTGGTAGCCAATTTGCACGCGAAAACCCTCGTTAAATATCAAGCGTCATTTCCTTCCATTGAGTGATTCTTCTTGGTCAAGATCAGAGATTGTCAGGGGTTGTTTTTGACCAAAGTCAAGCCCTTGTCAGTCAAAGATGTGCTTTAATCACGAGGCTTTGTTATATATCGGTGTCGTGTCCAAGTTGTGGTTTGTTTTTGCCAAAGTCAAGACCACTTCTTGTCCATAGACATTTGATTACGAAGCTTCCCTGTCAATGGGTCCACGCTTGACTGGGATCACTAGGTTTGTTTTTGGCCAAAGCCAAGGCCTAGTTGATTCAGAGGAAACGGGTAGGGTATATATTCGATATATAGGCATATATTAGATATATGTTTCGGACTTGGATGTCCACCTACTGGATCTAGGAGTTGGATGGGATCCAATTGATCTTCGACATCTACCTTGTTAATTATCATACAATTTTTTATTGACCAAAGTCAGGATTGTATGATACTTTAACGGGATCCTAGCCCACTAGGAAACACACGGTTTCCCGAGTACTCCACAGAGGGTTAGAGACTCGACGAAAAATAGTGGGAGGCAAGTATTGAATTTGCAACATTCGTTCAATTACTCGCCATACGCGCTCATTTAAATTATTTCGTCGTAATATTAAATGTTAGTTGGACTAATATTTAAATTGTTGTTTTAATAAACAGTTGGACTGTATTATACTTGATTATATATAATTGGATTATATTAATCAATATATTTGAATTAATTAATTTCAGTTTACAGTTGATTTTATAATTGGATTATAGTAATCAATGTAATTGAGGTTAATTAATTTGGATTATATTTGATTATATAGTTGGACTATTATAATCATTATAATATATATAGTACCACTAATCGTTGATTAAATAGTTGGACTATTGTAATCAAGATAAGAAATTGAAAAGTTAGATATTTAAAATATAATCTGGGATTAAAATATTTTAAATGATTTAATTTTCAAATGGGAATAAATAATAGGTTACTTTATTTGATAAAATAACTTATTATACATTACGCCCAAATTAAGCAAATATAGAGCATAAAATCTTTGGAAGATTTATGTGATGATGACTTAATGCTTAATTAATATACTTGTCATTAATCTAATTTTGGATTTAAGAATATTAAAATTGCAATTTATAATTCTTGGAGAATTAATTGACTATTCATGTTAGTCAAAGTTTGCAATTGGGCATGTTGCACAAGGTGCACATCATTTCGATATTCTAAAAACCCAAGGCTTGGCCTAAGGTTCCTAAAATATTGAAAAAGGATATTGACATATCCCAAAGTGACTACCATTTGGATATGGAAGACACGAAGGAATTAAAGAAAGGGCGAGGCTCTGACTTTAAATATTTGTCAAAGTTATGTTCACTACTAGTATTGAAATTGGATTTTAAATACTTAGTGTGGTACATAAAATATATGTATTGATGTTCAGAATCCGCTATGAGCTGGATACTGACTTCAAGCTGAGATTACTCTGCGAATCGGAAACGGGACGAAAGTCGCTGTTTCGACCGTAGATACCTAAGTTTAGGTACTGTTATAATGTAACTAGTTTGATAGAGACATTATCTCTATATCAGTGTTTAATCCGTTGCGGATAAACCTTTATATTCTAGAACACTAAGTGTTTTATTATATAAATATGATACCGAGATAAACACATTAGATGTGAATAACAGAATTTATATTTTGAATATAAATAAAATCTCAAACATATAAAATGACAAATAAATAGCTCATATTGATTTGATCAATAGAGACTTATTTGTGGCATTGTTGTCTGGGACACAATTAAACGAGACTCGTATATCCACACTTTTGAAGAGTGGGTACTAGGACTGATTTGACTAATCAAATAAGGTCTACGATTCTAGTTTACTAGGTAAAGTACCTAAAATACTATTTACTAGGTAATAGTGTAAAGGCCACCGATCTGTAAGCCCTATTCATGGTGAAGTAAGTGGGCCCATATCTAGCTTGGCTAGATGTGAACATTATTTCGTGACCTTAACGGATGTGGCATCACGTTATGGTTATGTGTTTCTTTTGAAGAACACAAATCCGAAACTTTGAGTTTCGACACGAAGTATACAAACAGATCGGCTATAGTATTATACCATCGCGGTAAGACCGTAATGAAAATACTTAAGCATTAAGTTTCATATACATAAATGAAAGAGTACTATTCTTTCATATGAGGACTCTCCTCGAGACACGTCAGTTAGACGGTGTGTCCGAACTAAAACCGAATTTTGTTGGACATGATAAGGTTTATCACGAGTCGCTCTGAGCTATGATTTCCTTCAAACAATATATATATTAACAGTGCAAAACTTATTTAGAATAAGGTTCCATATAAATCTGTTTGACAGATATCATATAGGGTATGAACAGGAAAGAAACGGGGTTTCACATCCCTGATAATTTGGGTATGCCAGGCATAACGTTTGGATGATACCAAACTAAAAGACCCAATTGGATAAGTGCCAATATAGGTTATCCTAAGGGAAACCTTAAGTATAGTACTTGTAAATCTCACATGAGAACAATATGATTGTTGCTCACCATGCGGTTTTCCTGAGAGGAATACCGATATGCAGTGGTCAGTGGGAGGATAGTGATACTCGATGAAAATCGGAGTAATACTATTCAAAGCACGAAGTCCTTAATGGAACACAAAAGTTCATCAATGATGAATCTGTACCATTAATCTTCGAATACACAAGAACAGGTAGATCGGATAGAGTCAGAAAACAACCTAGGGTATGGTTTTCTGATCTAACCTCATAAAGATGTAAATCTTATTGAGGAATACCAACCGACTACGTACGAGGAAATGATACAAGGTATCAACTCCCTGTTTTGGCAAAGTGCCATGAGTCCAGAAGGATTCCATGTATAACAACTATTTGGATACTAGTTGTTGTACCACAAGGAAATGTGTAGTTACAAATCAAAATCGCTTTCCTGAAAAGGAAACCTTTTGAGAATGTTTATAACATTCTGACGATTTTGTATAACCGACAAACAAGGTTTGCGGATTATTCAATCCATGTTTGGATTGAAGCAAGCATAAGGTTCTTGGAACTGACGTTTTGAAATAATCATAATGGTTTATGATTTGACTCAAAACGAAATAATTCTTGTGTATATAAGGAGGTTAGTGGGAGAGGGCACTGACAATGAAATTCCCAAAACAATCGTGAAAGCTTGGCTTTCATAGAAATTCTCCGTAGAATTCTGGGAGTAACAACCTTTATTCAAGGAATAAAGATCTACTGGGATAGATTTAGTTGTTACACTCTCTGGGAAATTGTACATTTAAAATGTACCTTGTATTGGTGTCTCATACGCTTCGAGCATATGGAGTCACAATCGGGTCAATCAAAGTGATAGTCACTGGATTGAAGTTAAGAACATCTGTTAGTATCTCAGAGAACTAAGATGTTGTCTTAAACTATGGAGAAGGAGAACTTGAAGTGACTGGGATCACTGCTGCAAGTTTCCAAACAATTAAATACTACGGTACTATAAAGTTTGAATAACAGGGACAGTGAGCTGGAAATCTTCCTAGCAAGATAACTGTTGCCGAATAAACAACAAATGCGGATTATTGCTGCAGCTGAGGCAGCAATAGAAGCCATTTGGATCGAAAATAAATCTAATTAGATTAGATATAGTTCTGTTAGCAGCTGAGCTAGGCGTCAGCACAGGCTAAAGAATTAAAGGTCTCATCGACGATCCAGATATATACTTCTATATCATCTGATTCGTTCGGATCATACATCGTGGCGATGTGATGATCGTATAAATCGCGTCAAACGATAAACAAACAAATCCGCTGACGAAAACCTTTCCTCAGCAATTTGAGCGAACCGTACATAGTTCAGGTGTAGGACACTTGAGTGACTCGCTACGTGCCAAGTGGGAGATTGTTGGACATTATGACCCATAGCGTCACTATTTGCACAGATCATTGTGTTGTTGTAGCAAATTAACTATGTGACAAAGAAATTGCACTCTCATCATTTGTGATTAGATCACCATAGATATATAAATGAAGAGAGGTCCCTATGATTAGTACCTGGACTGAGAATGATATGAGACAGTATCAGTCCCCGAAGGTTTAATCATTAAATATCCCTAGCCGTAGTATTATCGAGACTGGACATCGATAATGCGGAATAGGCTAGTATTGCACTTGTGCGCGTTTGTGAGGGCACAACGGCATAGTTCTCATATATATAAGTATTGGATACTTATGCAAGTGCGATAGGAGGTCGTGTTTCACCGACGGTACGGGAAACAGCTTCGCTCTGGATAGACCCCTCGGAATCCCATTGGTATTATGACTATGTGTCTATGGGAGGCCGAAATCAAGGTAGGTGTGTATGGTCTTAACCTGAGACTTACATCGCTAATACTTACGATAATCGATAGACTTTGGTCTTGGTGGTAGGGGACTTTAAACGGGTTCTGTGTACACCCACTTCTGGGTTTATCAGAGAGTCGTAGTGTATTGGATGTGATGTCAAGACGGAAGTATCACTTCAGTCATATTGGAGATGATGTCACGCAGGATACGGTACTAGTGCTCTTGAGTGCTGCGCAGCCAATCAGGATATTATGACCAGGTCATGAATATCCGATTATAGAGACTATGTTACCAGACATCCGATATGTGCTTGCGGACGGGCAGACACTTATCCAGCCCCAGCCTAGCACGTGATTATCCGATACTGGGCCGATATGCACAATACAATTAGTATACTACGCTTGATACAGATCTTAATATTCTTATGAGAATATGTCCGGAGAATTGGAAGACTTGGTGCTTTGCTAGGAGTCGACCTTGTCTCGTAAATCGGTAGAACGTAGTACTTGGTACGTACGTGATTCGGATACACCGACGACCGTATTTACTGCCAACATATCCGGGGATCTCATGGGTCGCTTCCCAAAGATTCACCGATGACGTATGACTCGCACTTATATTAATCTGGGATTAATATGATGAGAGAGAGAATTAATCTGGGATTAATTTCGGAGACATTTATCTAGGATAAAATATAAATTGAAGAGAGAGAAACATTGATTTGGAATTAATCGAGGAATTAATATATTTGATATATTAAACGAAATTAGATTTCGACGCGGAATAAAATTAGATTTTAATTCGGGCGAGCGAATTAATTTAGAATTAATTCGTTAGCGACGTGAATAATAATTCCGCTAGGCGTAATTATTTAATTCTCGTCGCGACGGAAATTAGTTAATTCGGAATTAGCGAATTTGGGCCCGAAAGTGTTTGCGGACACATTCGTATTTTGAAACGGGTGGAATCCGCAAATCACACATCGCGATATCTCATTACTTGACACGAATAGATGATGGATGTATCTAGACACATTTGAGGGATGATACATTGTCTCTATTCTCAAAGAATTGATGGCATATAATGAATTTTAAAAAGTGATGTGTGTAGTTGGGATTATAACCCAAATGTGTTTGAAATGAATTTCAAATGAAATTCAAATGCATTTGATGCATAAAAAAACACAAAACCGTATACCTTTTTTCATTCATTTTTCCCTCCTCTCTCTCTTCTTCTTCTCCTCTTCTCTCTCACGACATTTTCTGGTTTTGAAAGGCAGTGAACTGCCGAACAGAACAAAAGGAAATGGAGGGAAGCAAGTGTGTTTTTTGGCAAAACAAGAGTGCTAGCACACTCCGGGATCATGCCAAGGTGATAAGGGAAGTATACCCATGAGCAAGGAACGTTTTGATGAAGCTTGGAGCTCGTTTTTTTTTGATCAAAATGGCACAAAACAGAAGCCAAATCTGCAGCAGTGTGGCGCACATGACAGTGAACTGCCGTGAGCAGTGGCAGTGGGCAGTGAGTTCGTTTTTGTTGCCAAATCACATCTCCACCACTCGATGTAAGTATTCCGCACTTAAATCGTTGTATTCGCTTATGATTCATGCTTGAGTTTTGATCTTGGGACCTCTAGAAACTCCAACAGTTTGATTCGAACCTTATTAATCTTGGATTAATTGCGGAGAAACTTTATCTTGGATAAAATGCCTTATTAGGAGAGAGAGAGAGATCGATTAATTTGGAATTAATCGATAAAATAATATATTCGATATATTATTAAACGAAATTAGATTTCGAAGCGGAATTAAAATCGGATTTTAATTCGGGCAAACGAATTAATTTAGAATTAATTCATTAGCGAACTGAATAGTAATTTCGCAAGGCGTAATTATTTAATTCACGTCGCACGGAAATTCGTTAATTCGGAATTAACGAAACCGAGCCCGAAAGTGCTTGCGGACACATTCGTATTTTGAATCGAGTGATATCCGCAAATCACATCGCGATATCTCATTACTTAATACGAATAGATGGTGGATGTATCTAGTCACCTTTGAGGGATGATACATTGTCTCTAATCTCAAAGTGTGGTAATGATGGCAAATGATGGATTTCATTTTGGAGGGAAAGCCATGCACGGTTTTGAAGGATTTTTTGCATTAAAAAATTCTTTTGGTATTAGATATCATATCACTTTTCATTTCCTTTGTCACTCACGGTTTTTGCATGCAAAAGGGAACAAAAATTAAAAGTGAAACACTCTCCTCTTTTCTCTCTTGCTCACGCCGTGAGCTGCATACACAAGGCAGAAAATTGTTTTCTCATTCTCCATTTTTGCTAGCACAAGCAGGATCAAAAGAGGTGATAGGGAAACGCATTTGGAGCTTGGAATACTCAAAGATTTGAAGCTTCTCTCCTCTTCTTGCTTGGCCGAAACTTCATCCTTGGAGGCTCAAGGATCCTCATCACCATTTTCGTCACATAGCTTTGTAAGTATGTTTCCGCCATCCTTCAAGCTTTGCATGTATGTTTATTGTATTTCTATTGCTTAATCTTTCCTTGGGACTAATAATAGAAACCAACAGCCAAAACATCCATGTATTACCTAACCTTTTTCCTCTGAATCAACTAAGCCTTGGCTTTGGCACAAAAAACTTAGTGATCCCAGTCAAGCGTGACCCATTGACCATGGAAAGCTTCGTAATCAATGTCGATGGACAAGAAGTGGTCTTGACTTTGGCCAACAAACCACAACTTGGACAAGACCCAAAATGGAACAAAGCTCTCGTGATTCAAACACATCCTCGACGGACAAAGGCCTTGACTTTGGCCAACAAGGCAATGCCAGTCTCGGATCTTGAGTGAGAATCACTCAATGGAAGGAAAAACGCTTAATATTGTTTGAGGGTTTTTCGCATGCAAATGGCAACCAATTTATTATCTTTGTTAAGGTCTCATCATCATACACCCTTAAACATGCATTCTAAACACATAATAAGTGCATATGAATAAAATAATAATGATATGCGGATGGATACTTTACACATTGATCCTAGATCAAATCTCTCCCTTTCTCTCTCCCGCTAGCACATGTATCACTTCTACCCGTTACACTAGACTTCTAAAGAAACCTCATTTACATTGAGGGGAATATGTGATAAGAGAATACAAAGAGTATGGAGGTGATAAGGCTGGACACGCAGGTCCAATTAATAATTCAAATTTATTACAACAATTTCTAAAATTGCCCCACCCATCTAATATCCATCCGATATACATTATTCATACATCACAATCATGTATTCACACAAGCATGTTATCAATCAATCTAATCAAATTAATTAATCTGATAATTAGTGATCATCCAATTTTCAAACAACGATTTGATTTTGCGCGAGTCAAACTCGTTTTGCGAATAAAAAATCAAAGTACGAATTCTCGAATTAAATTAAACTACATAATTAAATCCAATTCAATTAGTATTTAATACTAATTCGCTATTTAATTCCAAATTAAATACTACACTTTATTTACGAACCTTTACGACTTAAATTCCAAATTTAATCTCTACGGGTCTCAAAGCCCGATTAACGTCCAACGTCAATTTAATTAAAGTTCAATGGGCTTTTAATTAATTTCTTTAAGGCGTGGACTTTTGGTCAACTCGGGTCAAACCGAATAACCAAAGTCCAATCCGGGAGTTACCCCATAAGCCCAGAAATCAATTTAGGCCCATTAGGCCCAATTAAACTTTAAAGGTCCATTAGTCGCATTTGGGCTTTATGGATGCGGTTTTGGGCCCAATTGGATCCAATATATTTGGCCTAAACCTAACTTGGTACAACAAATCCCAATAAACCCATTTACAACCCTTAAGCCCAATTTCACAAAATTAGGCCCAATTCAATTAAATTACAAAATTCCAAATTCCCAATTTAATTACATAAAGTGTATAACACAATTAATCATCCAAAACAATATTTCCAAAACATTAATTTATACAATTAATCATGCTCAATTACAACAAAACATGTCCAACACATTTCATCAAAAATCAAACCCAATTACATGCTTTTGTATGTCTCGACTTTGTGGGGGAAATTATGTCCAATTTTAATCCAATCCAATTGAATCCAATTAAACATTAAATCATTATCCCCAATTGATTTCCAACACATCCAATGATAAAAAAATAAAAATTCCAAGACAATTTAGGGTTCATGAGTTTCAGCCAACACATCAAAAATTGGGGAAAAATGTTCCAAACACCTTTTCATCAAATTGATCCAATCAATCCTCAATTAAACATCAATTAAGCATATTAAATCATCCAATTTCATTATTCATGCTCAAAATCAATTTTGCCCAATTTTTAACCCTAAATCATCTTCATGCTCAATATTAGCTCAAGATACCATTGTTGGATTACTCAAAGCTTCCCAAGATCATTATCAGGCAATGAAAACAAGTGAATACACAAAGGAGAATGGCGGAATCATACTCACAATGAACGGATTGGATGCTACGAAGAACACTTAGTGTTTTCTTGCCCTTTGAATTCGGCCATGGATGTCCTTTGAAGCTCCAAGCTTCCAAAATGGATTCCAAGCTCAGGAAATCACTGCCCTATCGCCTTGGTATGTCTCGTAGAGTGTGCTAGCACTTTGATTTTGCAACAAAATCACTCATCTTTCTCCAAGACTCACGGTTTTTCTGCAAAACCAGTGAAGAACAGCCCTTTGGGCGTGAGGAAGAAGAGAGGAAAGAAAAGAGAGAGAGATGGAAAAGTGTATTAGCCATTTTTTTTCCAAAAACAAATAAAACATATATCAAAAAACCTTTTCCAAAAAGTCAATCATTAAATGCTTTCAATCATCTCACATCAACTCACATCAATCAATCAAGTGACAACTTGTCACATCACTCAAAGTGACATTTGATTTGACGCTTGATGTGACTAATGATTTGATGCTTGATGTGACTTGCGTGCCGCACTCGAATTCGAAATGCGAATGCGCTCGCAAACAATCCCGGGCTCGGGTTCGCTAATTCCAAATTAACGAATTTTTCGTTGCGATGTAATTAAATGATTATGTCTAGCGAAATCACTATTCATGTCGCTAACGAATTAATTCTAAATTAACTCGTTTGCCCGAATTAAAATCTAATTTCAATTCCGCGGCGAAATCCAAATTTCGTTTAATATATCTAATATATTAATTTATCGATTAATTCCAAATTAATCGTTATCTCTCTTTTTAATTGATATTTTATCCTAGATAAAATATCATTGTAATTAATCTTAGATTAATTTTCTCTCTCATCATTAATTAATCCCAAATTAATAAAAGTGCGAGTTATACGTCATCGGTGAATCTTTGGGAAGCCACCCATGAGATCCTCAAATATGTTGGCAGTAAATTCGGTCGTCGGACTATCCGAACACGTACGTACCAAGTACGACATTTTACCGATTTACAAGACAAGGTTGGCTTCTAGCAAAACGCCATGCCTACCCAATTCTCCAGAAACATGCTTAGAGGAATAAGTGATCTATGTCAGGTGTAGTATATGTGGTATCGTGTATGTCGATCCAGTATCAGATGATCACGTGCTAAGACTGGGGCTGGAATTGTGTCTGCCCCGTACGAAGCACATGTCGGATGTCTGGTAACTAGTCTCTATAATCGGATATACATGACCTTGTCATAATATCCCGATAGCTGCAGCATTTAAGAGAACCAGTCCCGTATCCTACGTGAACATCATCTCCACTATGACTGGAGTGATACTTCCATCTTGACATCACACCCAACATACTACGATTCTCGATATACCCAGAAGAGGCGTACACAGAAACCGGTTAAAGACTTGGATGACCAAAACCAAAGTCTATTGATTGTCGCAAGTATGAGCGGTGCAAGTCTCAAGTTAAGACCAAATACACCTACCCTAATTTCGGACTTCCATAGACACATAGTCATAATTCCAATGGAATTCCGGGGGGGTCTATCCAGAGCGAAGCTGTTTCCGTACCATCGGTAAAACAAAACCTCCTATTACACTTGCATGAGTATCTTATACCTAAATATATGAGAACTATGTCGATGTGCCCTCACATCGCGCACAAGTGTAATACTAGTCTTTTATGCATTTATCGATGTCCAATCTCGACAATGCTCTGACTAAGGATATTTAATAATTAATCCTTCGTGGACTGATACTGTCTCATATCATTCTCAATCCAGGAACTAATCATAGGGACCTCATATCATTTATATATCTAGGTGATCTAATCACAAATGATAAGAGTACAATCTCCTTTGTCACATAGTTAATTTGTACAACAACACCATGATCTGTACAAATATTGACGCTATGGGTCATAATTGTCCAACAATATTATCATTATTTATAGGACATTTATTGTCGGTGCGCTCCCACAAACCTCTTTATCTACAGAAGAATCATATTCATTTTGAATTAAATCATAAACCATTATGATTACATCAAAACGATAATTCCAAGAACCTAATGCTTGCTTCAATCCAAACATGGATCGAATAACCTGCAAACCTTGTTTGCTAGTTATGTTATGTCAAAACCGACAGGATGTTGTAAACATCGTCCAAAAGGTTTCCTTTTAAGGAAAGCGATTTTCCCGTTCAGCTGACATATTTCATAAATGAAACATGCAGCATTAGCAAGCATTATCCAAATGGATTTACCATGGCAACAGTTAAAATGTTGAATCGTATCAATCAACACAATGTTGATAACGATACCTTTCTGCTACAAGCCTAGCTTAGTACGTTGGTATGTTGCCATCCATGTATGTCTTCCTTGAAGACTTATAAATACCAATAGGCACAATGCCTTGCGGTACATCAACTAGTATCCAAACTTGTTGATATACATGGAATCCATTTGGGACTCATGAAACTTTATCATAATAGGGAGTCGATACCTTGTATCACTTGCTCATACGTAGTCAGTTGGTATTCCTCAAAAGATTAATATCTTTATAAGGTGAGATCAGAAACGCATACCCCAGGTTGCTTTCTGACTCTCTCCGACTTACGCGGTTCTTGTGTATTCGAAAATTAATGGTATAGTTTCATCCTTGATGAACTATTTGTGTTCTAATAAGGATTGGTTCCTGGAACAGTATCACTCCGATTTTCATCGAGTTATACTATCCTCCCACTTACCACTGCATATTGGTATTCCTCTTAGGAAAACCACATGGCGAGCAACAATTACATTATTCTCCTTGTGTGGATAATATGACCCATAGCGTCACTATTTGCATAGATCATTGTGTTGTTGTAGCAAATTAACTATGTAATAAGGAAATTGCACTCTCATCATTTGTGATTAGATCACCATAGATATATAAATGAAGAGAGGTCCCTATGATTAGTTCCTGGATTGAGATGATATGAGACAGTATCAGTCCACAAAGGATTATCATTAAATATCCCTAGCCGTAGTATTATCGAGACTGGACATCGATTAATGCGGAATAGGCTAGTATTGCACTTGTGTGCGTTGTGAGGGCACACGATATAGTTCTCATATATATAAGTATTGGATACTTATGCAAGTGCGATAAGAGGTCGTGTTTCACCGATGGTACGGGAAACAGCTTCGCTCTGGATAGACCCCTCGGAATCCCATTGGTATTATGACTATGTGTCTATGGGAGGCCGAAATCAAGGTAGGTGTGTATAGTCTTAACCTGAGACTTGCACCGCTAATACTTACGATAATCGATAAACTTTGGTCTTGGTGGTAGGGGGCTTTAACCGGTTCTGTGTACACCACTTCTGGTTTATCAGAGAGTCGTAGAGTATTGGGTGTGATGTCAAGACGGAAGTGTCACTTCAGTCATATTGGAGATGATGTCACGCAGGATACGGTACTAGTGCTCTTAAGTGTTGCGCAACCATCGGGATATTATGACCAGGTCATAAATATCCGATTACAGAGACATGTTACCAGACATCCGACATGTGCTTCGGACGGGGCAGACACTTATCCAGCCCCAGCCCTAGCACGTGACTATCCGATACTGGGCCAATATACACAATACTACGGTATAATACGCTTGATACAGATCTATATATTCCTGTAAGAATATTTCTGGAGAATTGGGTAGGCATGGCGCTTTCCTAGAAGCCAACCTTGTCTTGTAAATCGATATAAACGTAGTACGAGGTACTTACGTGTTCGGACAGTCCGACGATCGTATTTTACTGCCAACATATCCGGAGATCTCATGGGTCGGTTCCTGAAGATTCACCGATGACGTATGACTCGCACTTTGATTAATCTGGGATTAATTCGAAAAGAGAGATAGAATTAATCTGGGATTAATTCGATGAGAGAGAAATTAATCTGGATTAATTACAGAGATATTTTATCTCGGATAAAATATCGTTAAAGAGAGAGAACGATTAATTTGGAATTAATCGGTAAAATTAATATATTCGATATATTAATCGAAATTGGATTTTGACGCGGAATTAAAATCAGATTTTAATTCGGGCGAACGAATTAATTTAGAATTAATTCGTTAGCGACGTGAATAGTGATTTCGCTAGGCGTAATCATTTAATTACGACGCGACGGAAAATTCGTTAATTTGGAATTAGCGAACCCGAGAGTGATTGCGAGCGCATTCGCATTTCGAATTCGAGCGCGGCACGCGAGTCACATCAAGCGACAAATCGTTAGTCGCGTCAATTGTCAAATCAATTGTCACTTTGAGTGATGTGACTTGACAACATGTCACTTTATTAAAGTGATGTGATGTGACTTAAAGTAAAAGTTGAAATGATGAAAGCCTTTTGCTTTTTTGACTTTTGTACTTGGTAAATGAAAAGGCTTTTGTATTTGATTTTATTTTGGAAATAAAATATAAATATAAGTAAAAACCATTTGCCTTTTCTCTCTTATCTTCATTCACGGTTTCACATGAACTTCCTCTCCCTCTCTTTTTCTCTTCTTCTCCCTCACGGTTTTGGAACCGATTCTTGTTCTTCAAAATTCTGGGTTCCACCGAATTTTTGAGAAGCAAATCTAAGAAGATGATTAGTGCTAGCACACTCTAGGAGGCATACATAGGTGATAGGGAAGTGATTCTTTGAGCTTGGAAAGCTTGAAGCTTGGAGCTTCAATGGAGTCCATGCATGGCCGAAAATGGTGGAGTCCAAACCAGTCCAAACCGAGCAGCCCACTGTCAAGGAAAGCTACTGCCGAGCTCAATGGAGGATGAAAACGCAGCTTGTGTTCTTCCTAGCATCAACCCATCAATGTGAGTATATTCCGCACCTCCTTTGATGTGTCATATGCGGTTTTTTTGTGCATGATTTGTTGATCTTGGGACTTGAATTGAACTCTTACAATGGTATCAGAGCTTTTGATGCATGAAAACCGAATTAGGGTTCTTGAGCAAATTTGGGGCTTTTTGATTTTAGCTTGATTCTGACAAATTGATTGTTTAAGAATGCTTATATATGATCTCATTTGAGTTATATGTAATCAATTGATAAAAAATTGATTGGATTGATTTTCCCCAATTTGCTTATTTTTGGTCAAAACTTTAATTTGGGTAAACTCGATTTAGGCATGATTTGGTTTGAAGTATGCTTGAATGAGGTTGAATTGAAGTTGTGCATGATCAATTTCAAGAAAATTGGATTAGATCAATTTTCCCCAATTCTTTAGGTTGAACATGAAACTTGAAATTGGGTAAAATGTGTTTGAGCATGTTTTAATTGAATTGGATGTTTAAGTATGCTTAGAACAGTTTAATTGAGATTGTGTGTGATCAATTTCATGAAATTGGATTGGATTCAATTTTCCCCAAATTGGAGGCTTGGCCGAAAATTGCATAACCCTAATGTCTTGGTAATTTTGTTTTGTTTGATCATTGGATGACTTAAAACAATTGGTTAATGTTGTTTTGAAGTTCAATTGGATTGAATTTTGATTTGGAAGATTTTTCCCTTTTAAAGTGGCTTGGCCGAATCTTATGGACATGAAATTCATTGTGATTTTGTTGTTTGATTCATTGGATGAATTGAATTGATTTGGGAAATTAAGATTGTGGACTCAATTGGATTGAAACCGAATCGAATTGAAAAACCCTAATTGCCGAGACTTGAAAGCATGTTAATTGGGTTTGATTTTGATTGTTGTGTTGGACACTATTTGGTTGTTAAAGTGCATGATTAATTAGGCTAATTGATATTTTAGAAATGTTAATTGGGTAATTGATTGTGTATTACACTTAGGTTAATTAATTGTGAAATTTGGAATTTTATAAGTTATTAATTTGGGCTTGATTTTGGAAATTGGGCTTGTTAGGTTGTAATTGGGCTTTTGGGCTTTGTTGTAACAAAGTTGGGTTTAGGCAAAATTGGTTGGATCCAATTAGGCCCAAACCGAATCCAAAAGGTCCAATTATGACTTAATGGACCTTAATTATTTAATTGGGCCTAATGGGCCAAAATTAATTTAAAGGCTTATGGGGTAACTCCCGGATTGGATTTTGGTTGTTCGGTTTGACCCGAGTTGACCAAAAGTCCACGCCTATAGAAATTAATTAAAAGCCCATTGGACTTTAATTAAATAAAAAAACATTAGATGTTTATCGGGCTTTGATACCCGTTGCGATTAAATTTGGAATTTAAGTCGTAAAGGTTCGTTAATAAAAGTGTAATATTTAATTTAGAATTAAATAATGAATTAGAATTAAATACGTATTAAATTGGATTTAATTATGTAATTTAATTTAATTCGTAGAAATCGTACTTTGAGTACGTGTTCGCAATAACGAGTTTGACTCGAACAAAAATCAAATCTTTGTTTGAACATTGGATGATCACTAATAATCAAGATTAATTAATTTGATTTATTGATTGATAACATGCTTGTATGAATACATGGTTGTGATGTTTGAATAATGTATATCGGATGGATATTAGTCGGGTTGGGCGATTTTGGAAATTGTAATAAATTTGATTTATTAAATTGGACCTGCGTGTCCAGCCTTATCTCCTATTTCTTTGTATTCTCTTCTCACCTATTCCCCTCCATGTAAAAGAGGATTCTTTAGAAGTGTAGTGTAACGGGTAGAAGTAATACAAGTGCTAGCGGGAGAGAGAAAGTGAGAGATTTGATCTAGGATCAATGTAAAGTATCCATCCGCATATCATTATTATTATTTTCATATACGCTTTTTATGTATTTAGAATGCATGTTTAAGGGTGTATGATGATGAGACCTTAAGAAAGATAATTAAATTGGTAGCCAATTTGCACGCGAAAAACCCCTCGTTAAATATCAAGCGTCATTTCCTTCCATTGAGTGATTCTTGCTCAAGATCGGAGATTGTCAGGGGTTGTTTTTGACCAAAGTCAAGCCCTTGTCAGTCAAAGATGTGCTTTAATCAAGAGGCTTTGTTATATATGTCGGTGTCGTGTCCAAGTTGTGGTTTGTTTTTGACCAAAGTCAAGACCACTTCTTGTCCATAGACATTTGATTACGAAGCTTCCCTGTCAATGGGTCCACGCTTGACTGGGATCACTAGGTTGTTTTTGGCCAAAGCCAAGGCCTAGTTGATTCAGAGGAAAAACGGGTAGGGTATATATTCGATATATAAGCATATATTAGATATATGTTTCGGACTTGGATGTCCACCTACTGAATCTAGGAGTTGGATGGATCCAATTGATCTTCGACATCTACCTTGTTAATTATCATACAATTTTTTGTTTGACCAAAGTCAGGATTGTATGATACTTTAACGGGATCCTAGCCCACTAGGAAACACGGTTTCCCGAGTACTCGACAGAGGGTTAGAGGCTCGACGAAAAATAGTGGGAGGCAAGTATTGAATTTGCAACATTCGTTCAATTACTCGCCATACGCGCTCATTTTATTTATTCGTCATTAGATTAAATGTTAGTGGACTAATATTTAAATTGTTGTTTTTAATAAACAGTTGGACATATTATACTTGATTATATATAATTGGATTATATTAATCAATATATTTGAATAATTAATTTCAGTTTACAGTTGATTTTATAATTGGATTATAGTAATCAATGTAATTGAGGTTAATTAATTTGGATTATATTTGATTATATAGTTGGACTATTATAATCATTATAATATAATAGTACCACTAATCGTTGATTAAATAGTTGGACTATTGTAATCAAGATAAGAAATTGAAAAGTTGGATATTTAAAATATAATCTGGGATTAAAATATTTTAAATGATTTAATTTTCAAATGGGAATAAATAATAAGGTTACTTATTTGATAAAATAACTTATTGTACGTTACGCCCAAAATTAAGCAAATAGTAGAGCATAAAATCTTTGGAAGATTTATGTGATGATGACTTTAATGCTTAATTAAAATACTTACAATAAATCTATCTTTAGATTTAAAAGTATTAAAATTGCAATTAATAATTCTTTGAGAATTGATTTGACCATTCTAGTGGAGGAAAGTCAAAGTTTGCAATTGGGCATGTAGCACAAGGTGCACATCGTTTCAATATTCCAAAACCCAAGGCTTGGCCAAGGTTTTGTGAAATATCGAAAATGATAATGACATATCCCGAAGTGACTACCATTTGGATATGGAAGACACGAAGGAATTAAAGAAAAGGCGAGGCTCTAACTTTAAAAGTTTGTCAAAGTTATGTTCACTACTAGTATTGAAATTAGATTTTAATACTTAGTGTGGTACAAAATATATGTATTGATGTTCAAAATCTGCTTTGAGCAGGATACTGACTTCAAGCTGAGATTGCTCTGCGAATCGGAAACGGGACGAAAGTCGCTGTTTCGACCGTAGATAACCTAAGTTTAGGAACTACCCTTCGGGTATGTACTTAAATTAGGAACTGTTATGATGTAACTAGTTTGACTAGAAACATTATCTCTATATCAGTGTTTAATCCGTTACGGATAAAACCTTTATATTATAGAACACTATGTGTTTTATTATATAAAGATGATAATGAGATAAATACATTAAATATAAATAACAGAATTTATATTTTGAATATAAATAAAATATCAAGCATATAAAATGACAAAAAATAGCTCAAATTGATTTGATCAATAGAGACTTATTTGTGGCACATTGTTGTCTAGGACACAATTTAACGAGACTCGTATATCCACACTTTTGAATAGTGGGTACTAGGACTGATTTGACTATTCAATAAGGTCTATACGAATCTAGTTTACTAGGTAAAGTACCTAAAATACTATTTACTAGGTAATAGTGTAAAGGCCACCGATC
>SKCR01013173.1:0-21067 GCA_019454045.1 Zanthoxylum bungeanum
TCGGGTTTGGTTTTGGTCTCTTTTTATAATGGTTAGCTATGGTTTATTTGTTTTGGTGCATGGGTTTTGAAAAGGAAACAAATCATGTAAATATGAGGTGTATTTAATTATATTATTTAGGGAAATAAATTTTGTATTTTTGGTGGGGATATATTTAATTTAAGAGATGAATTATTTTAGTTTAGGAAAAGGATTTGAGAGATTTGATTTGATTTATTTAGTTTAGGAAGGTGATTTGTTTGGATTTTAACATGTGTTTAATGTGTTGAAAATTTTTGGATGGGATTTGGTGGGCTTGGCTTTGGACGGGCTTGGGCGTGTGGCTAGCAGTAAAACAGAAATACCGATGGTCATTCGAACGCTTATTCGGACGCTACATGAACATCAGCAATCTGTTCGCCATTCGAACGTGTTTCCGAACGCGGCACGAACGCACATGCAGTGAACAGGTGAATTAAATCTGATGACATACTTATTTCCCTTTCGACGTATGTTTCCTGCAACTTTCGCAACTTATCGAGTAGTGCCTCCAACCGAGGCTCATCATCGGGCTCATGTAAAAATGCAAGTGTCTACAGTCGCCCCCACTTTGATGGGCTTATGCAGTGTATGACAGTGACAATCCTATCAAAGTCATGCATGCATTTTTACATACCTGGCTCGCTAGCTGCTGTCTGACTTACTTGTTGTTGAGATGCTTCAAACTGATTTGATGGTGGTGAGGTGTTGCGACCCCTGGTCCATTCCCGAACCGTTATTGTATGGTGGTCCATTCCCGAACCGTTACTGTATGAGGTGGTCCATTCTCGAACCGTTACTGTGAGGTGGTCCATTCCCGAACTGTTACTGTGAGGTGGTCCATTCCCGTACCGTTACTGTGAGGTGGTCCATTCCCGAACCGTTACTGTGAGGTGGTCCATTCCCGAACCGTTACTGTGAGGTGGTCCATTCACGAACCGTTACTGTATGGTGGTCCATTCCCGAACCGTTACTGTATGGTGGTCCATTCCTGAACTGTTACTGTATGAGGTGGTATATTCTCGAACCGTTACTGTATGAGGTGGTCCATTCCCGAACCGTTACTGTAAGGTGGTTCATTCCCAAACCGTTACTGTGAGGTGGTTCATTCCCAAACCGTTAGTCCATTCCTGAACTGTTATTGTGAGGTGGTCCATTCCCGAACCGTTACTGTATGGTGGTCCATTCCCGAACTGTTAATGTATGGTGGTCCATTCCCGAACCGTTACTGTATGAGGTGGTCCATTCCCGAACCGTTACTGTGAGGTTGTCCATTCCCGAACCGTTACTGTGAGGTGGTCCATTCCCGAACCGTTATTGTGAGGTGGTCCATTCCCGAACCGTTACTATGAGGTGGTCCATTCCCGAACCGTTATTGTATGGTGGTCCATTTCCGAACCGTTATTGTATGAGGTAGTCCATTCCCGAACCGTTACTATATGAGGTGGTACATTCCCGAACCGTTAATGTGAGGTGGTCCATTCCCGAACCGTTACTGTATGAGGTGGTCCATTCCCGAACCGTTACTGTGAGGTGGTCCATTCCCGAACCGTTACTGTATGAGGTGGTCCATTCCTGAACCGTTACTATATGAGGTGGTCCATTCCTGAACCGTTACTGTGAGGTGGTCCATTTCCGAACCGTTACTGTGAGGTGGTCCATTCCCGAACAGTTACTGAATGAGGTGTGGTAGATTGGTCGCCCCCATACTTGGTTTATCTTTTTTGTTTTTCATTGCTTGTATTCGGCCAAAGTAGATCATTTGATGTGGTGTTCCGTACTGTCATACCATATTACTCTCTTTTACGAGATAGCCCCAATAGTCATACATATTTTTGTCCTCAAATGATGTCTAGCATCGAAACCAGAGCATCTTCAAAGTACCTGATACAACTCAGATCCGACTGTTTGAATAAATGATCTGAACTAGACTCCAAATGTGTGTGTGCCAAGGTTTTTTTACAGCTTAATCCTTAAGTAAGCCAACTCGATGATTTTGTTCTAAAGAACGGGATCAGTGGGTCTAACCAACCTAGATGTCTTGATTATGCTCTGCAATTACTTCCTCGTACTCAATATGATATGGTTTTCTCTTTTCTTTTCTTTCGTCTCTTCATTTTTTTAACACATCTACCCTTTAAGGTAGCATTTCTCCTCATGGTGGTCCTAATACTCGACCATGGGTAGCTTCACGCTTATCGGTTATATGTGGTTTATTTTTCCTTCTTCAGAGACTTTTCTTTTATTTCCAACCATATCACATATCGTAACACAAGTAAATCAGGATGGACATCTTAGCAAACGGTCATTCACTGATCTGCCATCTCTTCAACTAGTCACCTCCTCGACTACTCAGACTTCTACTGTGAAGATCCTGTAATTAAGTCCCCACGAGTCTAGTCGAGATCAACCACTCAAAATATCGGACGAGAGCGCATCTCGCACTTATCGTTTCTAAGGTTTCACCCTACAGTAAACAATTTCATCACTGGACATATATCTAACCATTAAGGGCTTTTTTTTTTTTAATCCACTGGAATTCTTCTTTTCAACCGCTAATAATGTGGGCCTCGACCCCTGAGATCATCCCTGAAAATTGTTGGTGACGTGGGCCTCAACCCTGGGATTCCTTCCCGAAACTGATACCGATGCGGGCCTCAACCCTGGAATTCATTCCTGAAACTGACACTGATACGGGCCTCAACTCTGGGATTCCTTCCCGAAACTGATACTGATGTGGGCCTCAACCCTTGGATTCATTCCCAAAACTGATGATGTTATGTTGCTGCTTCTGGTTGGCTTGTATTTGCCATTTTCTTCTTTTCTTCTTTGAAACCTGTGAATACAAAACAAAACACAAAAAAGAATGCAAGTACGTTACATGTATGTATGCATGCATGGATGAATTTCCTATTCCGTTGGGTTAGGTCTTCTCTCCCTTAGGCAAAATATTGCTTCAATCTGTCCACGTTGATTGGCTCGGTGAACTCGTTTCCTTCTAAATCTGACAGTCTCACTGCCCCGTTTCCCATCACTTTCTTGACTATGTGGGTTGGGTCTAAACTTTCCTATCGGGTCTGTCGTCGACGGCTTGGACTGCTTAAGTACCAGGTCGCCTTCTCTGATCTTGGTAGGACGCACCTTCTTGTTAAATGCTCGATCCAACCTCTTCTGGTATATCTGCATATGATGCAAGGACTTCATTCTCTTCTCATCTAATAATGCTAACTGTTCGAATCTCTGCGAGGCCCATTCTTGTTCAGGTAACTCTGCCTCCATTAGACCCGCATTGACTGTATATCAACTTCTACCGGTAATGCTACTTCCATTCCGTAGACCAAAGAATATGGAGTGGCTCTCGTTGCCGTTCTCACAGAAGTTATGTACCCCCACAGGGCGTATAGCAGTTTGTCCGCCCAATCTTTGTAACTTTCTGTCATCTTGGCTAGTATCTTCTTTATCGTCTTATTGGTTGCCTCGACTGCCCCATTTGCTTGTGGCCTATAAGGCGACGACTTGTGATGTCCTATGCCGTATTCTGTAGCATCGCCTTGGTTTCTCCTTGAAACTGAACTCCGTTGTCCGTTACCACGTGATGCAGCATTCCGTATCGACATATGATGTTCTGGGCTATGAACTTCGCCATCTGCTTTGCTGTAACATTACAAAACGACTCGGCTTCTACCCATTTCGAAAAGGAGTCTACTGCCACTACTATGAAACGATGTCCATTCGACGCGTGCGGTCGAATTTCTCCGATCATGTCAATTCCCCATGCTGAGAAAGGTCATGGCTCCGATAGTCCATGCAACTCCGTGTGTGGCAAATAGTTTAAGTTACCGTGCGCTTGACAATCGTGATAATGCTTCACCAACTTCGCGCAGTCAACTTCCATGGTCGACCAGTAAAAGCCTTGTTTTACTATCTTGCGAGACAAATTCAATCCGTTCATGTGCGGTCCACATACTCCGGCATGTACTTCTTCCATTGCCTTCTGAGCCTCTTCCCTCCTTAAGCACTTCAGCTGGATGCCATTCGCATGTCTCTTGTATAGTTCTCCCTTCAAACTCACATATTGAGAAGTCAACTTCTGAATGGTTATCATGTCCTTCCTACCTACTTCTTCTGGGAATTCCCCATGTTCTAGGTATTGCTGAATATCGTAGTACCAAGGTTTCCCATCGTCGACTTCTACTTCTAAGATCCTTTCGATCTCGTAACTGGGTCTGTGTGTTGTCGTCAACATTAGAGGTCTCATCACCAACTTCTCTGGATTCTCCCAAGTTACGGCTTGTGTGGCTAACGCGTCTGCCTTATGGTTCTCTTCTCACGGCAAGTGCTGGAATTTACAATCGGGAATAACTTGTGCAAGCTTCCTGAGATGGAATAGGTAGGGTCTCAATCGCTCCTCCTTCAATTCCCATTATCTTTGCATCTGCCGAACTACTAACATCGAGTCTCCATAAACTTCTACACCATTAGCTTCTAAGGTTATCAGTGTTGTCAATCCGAAGGCGCATGCTTCATACTCGGTCATGTTATTGGTTACTCTGAACGTCGGCCTCTTGGCCATAGGCAGGGTTTCTCCTTCGGGGGTTACTATCACGATTCATATCCCGGCTCTTTTGTAATTCACCGCTCCGTCGAAATACATCTTTCATCATTGGACCATTATCGCTTGGATTTTCTCGTCTAGGAATTCGAACTTGTATTGATCTCCTTCTATGGGTTGTAGTGCTAAAAACTCCGCTACGGCTCGTCCTTTGATTACCTTGGAAGTGAGATATGTAATATCAAACTATGTCAGTAACACCAACCATCTGTCTAACTTCCCTACTAGCGAAGGCACCGAATGCAGGTACTTCAAGGGATTCTCCTTTCCTACCTCTTGGATCTTGTAAGATTGGAAGTAATGATGTAATTTTCTGGACGCCCACACTACTGCCAGAAAAATCTTCTCTACTTCTTGATAGCGGGCTTCATACGGAAGCATCTTCTAAATGAGGTAGTAGACTGCATGTTCTACCCCCGTCTCATCTACTTGTACCATCATCGCCCCCAGCGCTAAAGGTTTGTCTGGTCTTGGAGGTTTCAAGACAAGAGGTTTCACTAGGTATCCCTTAATCTTATCGAAGGCTTCTTGGCATTGTTCATTCCACTTTACCGGCTGGTCTTTCCTCAATAGCTTAAAGATGGGCTCGCATACTAACATCAGCTTGGCGATGAATCGACTGATGTACTGGATCTTCCCGAGGAAGGCTCTAACTTATTTCTCCGTCTTCGGCGCAGGTATCTCGACAATCACTCTGATCTTCTCAGGGTCTACTTTTATTCCTCCCATTCCTACCATATGTCCTAGCAGCTTTCCCGACGTTACCTCTAACATACCCTTCTTAGGGTTTAGCCACAGGTTGTATTTGTCGACTCGCTAAAGGAACTTCTCTAGTGCTTCTATGTGTCCGCTTCTCATCTCTGACTTCACCAACATGTCATCCACGTATACTTCGATCTCCTTATGCATCAAGTCATGGAACAACGTAGTGGCCATCCACTGATAAGTGGCTCCCGCATTCTTAAGTCCAAACGACATATCTTTGTAACAATACGTGCCCCACTCAGTGACAAATGCGGTCTTATGCTTATCTTCTTCAGCCATTAGGACCTGATTGTATCCCGAGAACCCATCTGTGAATGAGTGCATGGTAGATAAAGCCGCGCTATCTACCAGTATGTCTATATGGGGTAAAGGAAAATCATCCTTTGGGCAAGCTTTGTTAAGGTCTCTATAGTCTACGCACATTCTAACCTTCCCATCTTTCTTCGGCACCGGCACAATGTTCGCTAACCACTCGGGGTACTTCACCACTTCTAGAAACACCACGTCTATCTGCTTCTTAACTTCTTCTCTAACCTTTTCGGCCCACTCAGGTCTCAACCTTCGGAGCTTCTACTTTACCGGCTTCATGTTTGGATAAGTCGGTATTGTATGTTGAGCGATACTTCGATTTACTCCTGGCATGTCTTCGTAGGACCAAACGAATACCTTAGCATATTTGATTAACATCCCTTCTAATTCTTTCTGTTCCTCAGAGGTAACCTCATTCGCAATTAGAATCTCATTTGGGCTTTCAGGCGTACCAAGGTTAAATGCGTTTGTTTTGGTTGAGTTAATGTCAAATATGCTCATGTCGTGCAAGTTAGATGGAAGAGACTCGGGCAAATAAGCGAAATGAATGTCTTTATTATTAGCGAATGCGGGAGTAAAATCAAATAAATCAAGGAAATAAACATCTTCGTCATCCACAGCCTTGCCTTCCTCGGTCTCTTTGCTCTCCTCGAGCGTCAGGCTCTCTAGCTGCATCAGATCATCTTCCCATTTGTCTTCCTCCTTCGTGACTTCTTATGCTCGCGGCTCATTGCCCATCACATCCTGGAAGATCTCAAATCCTAGTACCATGATCTCGTTGACTTCCACTGGTTCAGGCTCTCCTTGATACCCTGTAGCTTTCACAAAGTATTCTGCCAGCTTCAGCCATTTCTTCTTAGTCTTCGGCTTATCCTCGTGAGACTTGTACCCCAATCATATCTTGGTGGTCTGTCCCTTGAAGTTTGGTAGTGTCCCTTCAATACATGATCCCGTGCCCGGCTAAAACTTCATCTTCTCCATGATCATAGCCACCTTAGGATCCACCCACTCCTCAAAGTTTTCCGCCACTTGGAACCTTGTGAAATGTTGTATCTCCAAGGCGGTCACAACATTATCTACCTCAGCTCTGATGGTGATGATCTCTCATTCATACGGAAACTTGATGACCTGGTGTAAAGTGGAGGGCACGCCCTCAAGCTTGTGAAACCATGGCCTCCCCAATAGCAAGGCGAAAGTGGTCGGGATATCAAGCACCATAAACTCAACCTCATCCTCAACTGGGCCTGGAAGAAGAAATTTACATGGAGCAACCAGAGGCTTCAGAGTCAGCGGGAAAGAGGACTATGTGTGCAGACTCAGGAAAAGCCTCTACGGTTTGAAACAGGCACCGAGACAGTGGTACATGAAGTTTGAGTCAGTTATGGGGGAGCAGGGATACAAGAAGACCACTTCAGACCATTGTGTTTTCGTTCAAAAGTTTTCTGACGATGACTTTATCATCTTACTGCTATATGTAGATGATATGTTGATAGTTGGCCGGAATCAATCGAGGATTGATAATTTGAAGCAGCAACTGAGTAAGTCTTTTGAGATGAAAGACTTGGGGCCAGCTAAACAGATTCTTGGCATCAGGATCGGTCGTGATCGGAAAGCCAGGAAGTTATACTTGTCACAGGATGAGTACATCGAGAAAGTACTTCAGAGATTCCAGATGGACAAGGCTAAAGCGGTTAGCACTCCTCTTGCTACCCACTTTAGATTGAGTACACAACAGAGTCCCTCTACTGAGACAGAGAATGAGGAAATGAAACAGGTTCCATACACCTCAGCAGTGGGAAGTCTTATGTATGCCATGGTGTGCACGAGGCCAGACTTAGCACACGCAGTTGGATTGGTCAGCCGGTTTATGTCAAACCCAGGACGGGAACACTGGAATGCGATCAAATGGATCATGCGGTATCTTCGAGGCACATCCAAAATGAGGTTATGTTTTGGAAGCAGCGACAAACCAGTGTTGATGGGCTACACCGATTCAGATATGGCAGGAGATGTGGATACCCGAAAGTCTACTTCGGGGTATCTGATTACTCTCTCAGGAGGAGCTGTGGCATGGCAGTCGAGGTTGCAGAGATGTGTTGCACTCTCTACAACAGAGGCATAATTCATTGCAGTGACAGAAGCTTGCAAGGAATTGCTGTGGATGAAGACATTCGTCCAGGAATTGGGTTTCAAGCAGGAGAAGTACACTTTGTACTGCGATAGCCAGAGTGCTATCTATCTCGGTAAAAATTCCACATTTCATTCGAGGTCAAAACATATCGATGTAAGGTATCACTGGATACGGGACGTCCTGAGCTCAAAGCTGTTAGAACTCAGGAAAATTCACACTGACGACAACGGTGCGGATATGTTCACCAAGGTTTTATCGAAGAAGAAGCTTGAAATCTGTCGTGCCATAGCCGGGATGACAAAACTCTCCATATAGTCAGAGTGGGGAGATTCAGAGAACTACGATTGGCTTGATCCCAACTCAGGGTACGTAGGCAGTCATACAGATGCAACCAGGGGAGAATCCTTTTTGAGGATCCGAATTTGGATGATTAATGGTCGGCTCAGATTTTGGGAAATCTTCACCGAGGGGGAGATTTGTTGAAGACAGCAAGTCTTTGTGAAGTCCAGCATGCAGAATGAAGCCAAAAGCCACCGAAAGAAGAGTTGAAAATATTGGCAAGTTCCAGCTTGCATGCAAAAACGTGTCCAAGGCGTGTGACACTGTTCACGCGTCTTGGGCACTATAAAATGGAGCTTTGAGTCCATTATTCATCATCCCAGAAATCTCAGAAGTGAGTTTAATAGAGAGTAAAGTGGTGTGAGAGTTTTTTGTAAAGCTTTGATTTGTAAGCTTTGTAATTCTTTTGTGAGAATAATAAAAGAAGAGTTTTCTCTCCAATCACCTCTATTATTGTGTGTTTAATCACAACAGAAATGTCAAATGTTTTCTTATAATTACATCACCTTTATATAATATGACACTATAAATTAAGAATTTTGTTAATGGCTAGGTTTCTTTAAATCCTCCCTAATCAATGAATCCTTGCTTGTGCAATGCGTTTAATGGATGAACTTTGAAATTTTGCTTAATCTTGTTTTCTTAATTCCTTATCATTTACATGTGCATGAGCTGGCATTATATTGTATTAAACATTATTTATGTTCAAACATGCATATGAACATGATTTTGATCATGATCATGTTGGAGGAAATCTCTTCGCATCAGCGCTTCTGTAGAGTTTTACCGAATCTGGTTTCACAAGAGATTCTCCGATTTGTATTTTTATTCTTGTAGAAGGGTAGTCATATGGATGGAAATATAAATTATGTAAAATAGATTCATTCTTTTGCACATATTTATCTTGATGCTCAAACTTTTGAATTAATAATGATAATTCTGCCAAGAGTAAGCTAAGTGTTGCTTTTTGGATTCATGTGACTTGTCTGTTAAATGAGTTCAGCCTTGCACATGGAGGAGTGTTAAAGCTTAGATCTATTCTTTGGGCCATTGCCTTATGCTTAAGCTTCTTTGTCAAGTGGTAACTTTATAATTTGTATTCATAGTATCCTCTTTTCTATGCCTTAATTGTTTACTTAGATTTTTTATTTTGGTGTTCCGCTGAAATTTGCTTTACAGTAAATATTATCAATCCATTTCTGTACTTTATTTCACAGGTTGTAAGGGATATAATAGAAGAATACATGGAGGGAAGCTGGAGGAATTGGGTGTTTTGAGTAGTAGGGAGATCAAGAGGGCAGGAAGTTACCATCGAAACCCCCTGCTCATGACCTTGGTATGGATGTCGATGATGGTAGAACAAGTGACAGTGATTTATTTGAAGCAGTAAGAGGTAGCCCAAATTATTATAGGAAACAATCTCACCATGATCATGATGTCAAATCTAAATCAATCAAGGATGCTTTGATTAGAGATTGTGATCGATCAAGACACAGAAGTCATATGATCAATCACTTGAGCAAAGCAATCGGCGAAGGGAGGGAGAAAATGCATTTGAGGATAGGTATGATCCTTCAGAATCTCATATAACATGGATGAGGATAATGTCTCTGATGGCGGCGAGTATGTCTAACCAGAATAACTATGATTATAAAATCATACTGCAGTTCCGCTATGTTAGGTAAGTCAATTCAATTTTTTACTTGGTTCATATTTTAAACATTGTCTCTCTCAATCAACAAGAGTCAAGTAATGCCAACCTTTTGACATGGTTTATTACCACAACTTTGCCGTATCCTCCTTTGTATCCTTAGTTATATTCTCGTTTTTATTACTCGGCTCTTTGTTATCTTTGTTGCTCCTCCCTCTCTTTCCTTTGTCCATTTCCATATTGAGTGCACTCTTGTTAACTTAGTCATCTTCATTCTTCATAGTCACGAATTACATTGTCACAGCACTTTAGGAGGTTCAGGAGGTGGTATATCATGTGCCGGGTGTATATGTCATCTCTCTTACAGCAGGCGTGTCATCTTTTGTTATCAACTTATTAGGGGTGTTCACGGGTCAGGTCGTACCCAACCCGGAAAACCCGAACCCTAAATTTGAGATGTGAAACCCGATCGAGTCGGGTCGGCCAAAAAAATTTAATGTATTAATTATTTTGAAATATAAATACTAATTATTTTATGTCCCGAAAATTATCATATATATAAAGTTTCAAGACAACAAAAGTAATAAACAATTGAAATAATAGTAAAAAATTTAAAAAATAATAAAAAACTTATAGTGTCGGGTCGGATTTTAATATCAAACATGTGATCCAATCCGTAAATATATGGTCGGGTTAACCTAAAAATGTATTTTTTTATAAACATGTGCGTGTTGGGTCGGATCGGGTTACGAGTTTACTCGAAAATTTTACACCCCAACAACTTATCATGTTATCACATGATTTTTCTTTGAAAATGTGTGGCTGAAAATTCTCTTTTAGTGTATTAGATGCAGAAATATAAAAGCAAGAAAGAGTATTGAAGGAATTAAGTGATTTTTTTCCCCGGAGCCTGACGTTGTTTTTGGTGTGTCTAAATTAAGTTGATTTGGATTGTATTAGTTTATCCGATTGATTTGGATTATTATTAGGTCGGATAATATTTGATTCTGTATGCAGTGAAGTTTTTTTTTTATTATTATTATTGAAGGGTGGACAAAGTTTAAATTAATTTTTATATTTTTCCTCCGAGATTCTAATTTGGATGGCCCCTTAAATAAAGTAACTTGGAAATTTTTTAAAAAATTTTAAACTCACAGTATTGTGCACTTGAATTTGAACTCATTATCTCTTATTTTTATTATAAAAATTAAGCCAACAGCCCACCACCGTTGATTAAAAAAACTAATACCCTTTTGTACTTTGCATCTACAGCCACATACAATTCTTTAAAAACAAAAAAATGGTAAATTAACATCGAAAGTCCGCATGGTTTTAAAAATTGGACCGGATCAGTTGGCCGAACCGGAAATTAGTTGTGATTTGTGAGTCCAGTCCGATTGAATTTTAAAAATCAAAATGTTAAAAAATCGGTCATAATCCGTAAAATTGTTGAACAAATAAAACCAAAAATTAAAATTAAATATTTTTCTAATTTTTAATTAATGAAAATTACTTATAATATCATTTGATTTTACCGGTTCAATTAATCAAATCAGTGATCCAATAAATCTTTAAGATCATCGATTCAATCACAGTTTTTAAAACATTGCAAATTAGGGGAACCAAATTGATTAAAAAACAAAATTTATTTGAATTTGTATCATTTACAAAACTTACTTAAAGAAACATGTTAGCGTCTAAAAATTAAACAATTTGTCAAATTGCATTTTCAATTAATGTCTGTCTATTGTACAATTATCAATACAAATTTACAAAGTTACAGATCAAAAAGCCTAGCCATGACTTGGAGGCAACCCAATGTTACAAACAATTTAACTTGTTAAACTAATCAAAAATAAAACATCACTTGTGAAAAATATAAATTTATTTGAGTCAATTAAAAAGTTTAAAAGAAATCAAAATTTGATATTGAACCATTTACACAAATTTAATTGAAGTTAAAACAAGCCTTTTTCCAAGTATCACATTATTTTGGTGCTTTGCATCTCATCGACATATAATTATCAAAAATCAGTAAAGAAGACAAAATACTTGCCACTCTGTCCAATCAAATTCGATAGTGACAAAAGCCACGACCTCGACCGATGACGTGATGACAAACTGGGCTGGCCAAAATGAATTGGGTAGTAACATTCGAGTCCCTAAGTTCTTATGTTTTAACAAATAAGACACTCCACATATGTGGTAGGGGCACAAGCACACGAATAATTAATTAAAGATAATTCAAAAAAAGAAAATTTCAAAATATCTTTAATGAAATATAAACTCCTTTGAAGAATAATTTAATAATTTTAAAAATTAAAATAATTCTCGTATAGTAACGGCCATGTTTGTCCAATATTTTAAAAAGTGATATTGACTCGAGCAGGTGATCAACTGGATGCCACTAAGATTAGTTAGTAGCCTAGTGGTCTCGTGCCTTCAAGGTAAACTTGAAGGTATGAATTCGAGATGTTAAAAAAGTCGATTGGACTCAATTTATATTTAACTTGAACATGCATACTTTCTTTCATTTGAATAAGTTGATCGGTCTCACAAATGTAGGTGGAGTGGATATATCTTATCTCCATATATCATGGAAAAAATCTAGAATATGCCATGATAAACCTGATTTAGATCAATCTCACTAGGTTCTTAGTTTATATACACACACAATTCCTGGTCACAGTTCGGTTCCGAACCGGAACCGTCTAGAACCTGCAGTTCCGATTCCGGAACTGGAACTGTAAAAAATTAGTTTTATTATTCTCTAATTCTCTATTATTATTTTAATTTTCAAATACTATCTAAATTTCTCATTATTTTCTACAAGAAGGTGGTGAATATTTAATTTAATTTTTTCAAATTAAAACTAATTTAAATCAAATTTAATTTTATTAAAAAAATTATGATTTAAAACTGAAATTCGAACCATACCAGAACCAGAACCGCAATTTTGATGTTTGGTTTTGATTCCTCTTCTTGAGGAACCGAAACCGGCTGTTCCGGAACCTCGGCCAACCCTAAATATACACACATACTTTTCAAGTGTATATATCACTGGTTTCCTCATATTTTATGCCTTTTAATGTGTTAAATGCACTAATATTATTTGTTTTATTATTTATGGTACATAATATGGAGATTTGAGCAACAAGAATAAAAAAAAACGTGAAATTTCTTATTTTCACCATTAATTCCATAACTTATGCGGCCTTCGGTGTTTTAACCACAACTTTCTCATCCAATATCAAGTTGAGATGATTCAAATTGTATTGGAATTCAAATATATACAATTCAATAACAGAATCAAACTCCCTCCTAATAAAATCGAGCTTGAATTTGAATGTATTACAGTGTCTAGAAATACACTAGGCCAGTAGCGAGACACTAGCCAAGTATAGAAATTCTAATGAGCAGCATAAAGTCAGTTGCGCGTCACCCGATCATCAGTGGCGCGTCACTAGTGTGATATTGATTTCTAAACTAAATATGAATCTTGATTTTTATGATATTTATATAAATAGAACGTTTAGGGTTATATCATGAACGATTTTGGGGAGGAAAATATGTCTCATTTGAGGCTAAAACACTCTCTAAATATAAGAACCATTCAAAACAACAAGAAAAAACAAGAATATCAACCAATAATCAATAGGAGAAGATTGAAAATTGATAGTTTTCATGATTTATTTTCTTTATTTCTTCTTTCTTAGTTTTTTTTTTAATTATTTTTTAATATCATGATAATTTTGTTTATCTTTTTATCATGAATTGAATCTTATTTTATGATTATAATGGAATCCAATATAAACTTTTATTAATTCATTATATTTTGTGATTGATTTGTAATCTTTTATGTATAATTGTTTATTTTATCCAATTCTTAATGCTTTCTGTTGATTCATGACCAATAGGAGGATTTGGTAATCCTAACGAACTTTGGAAACATAGTTAATGTTTAGACCTAGGTAAAATATATATTTTATGATCTTATTCAATGACATGATTGAGAATAGATTTATGTGTAGCATAGGAATATATTTGCATGCATGTCTTGTGTAATCTATAATAGGATTAATCTTAATGAATTCTTCTTGACTTGATTAATATAGGAATATAATTAATTGACTAAGAGGGGGTGTGTCTACATAATCATCAGAATAGGCTTATAGATAATTTCGTATCTAGATTAATAATTAATCATAGTTGTCAATCATAAAAAGAAAAAGGAGATTTAAGGAAATATTATGAGGAAGTTATGACTTTAGGTGCTTCTTATCTTGTTATCTTTACGCATTAGAGATTATTATTTACTTGCTTTTACTTTAGTTTATTATTTAATAGTTGTTGCTTTCATAATTGCAAGTCTAAATAAAGTTAAACTGAGACAATTTCATATTTAACATTAATAAAAATTCATTCTCGTGGGATCGATATCTTCTTATATTACTTGTACAATATGTATGATTCCGTGATATACTAAATTACTAATATATATCATTATCAGTAGAATTCTTTTTGTAAAACTAAAAACAATAATAATAAGGCTAGGTACTTGTTAATATATATAGAAAATTTACATCATTTCCTAAGAAAATTCAAACGTTTAGGGATTAAAATGTTATTATCCAAACAAATTCACGCGGTTGATTGTATAACTAACAAGTGTACACCGAACTGTGCTGGGAAAATAAAAAGGTCCAAACTGAAGAGGAAGAAGAAGAAAAATCAGAGAGAAACTGAAAAGAGCGACCAAAGAGAAGCAAACACATGTATCCAACTCTTTTTGTCTTCTCTGACACAATCCCAGATTGCTAATTCAATTCTTCTTTCATCGTCTTTTTTTTATGGCCAGCACAGAAGTCGAAGAAGAATCCGAGGCATGCGTTAGAAAGGCTGTAGAGTTAAAGAAAGAGTTGCAGAGACTTGTTAAGGCAATTCTTGATGAAGATAATGATTATGGAATCCAAGTTGCTAATGAAGCTTTAAGAGTCTTGTCTTGTTTGAAAGATTTGAAGTTGAAAAACTCTCATTCCTTTAAAGGTGATGATCATGATAATCTGGATTTGCCTTATGTGTTCAGGTGTCCTATTTCTGGAGAGATTATGAGTGACCCTGTTGTTTTGGCTAATGGCCAGGTTAGTGCTTCAAAAAAGTTTTCTTTTATCTTTTAATTTTAATTTTAGCATCTGGGTGTTTTTGCAATTGTGTACATATATGAGGAATTTTCAGTTCTCTTGTGTTCTTGTTCTGTTATATATGCAATTTTTTTCAGTCTTTTGGATTAATGTTTTTTACGTGTGGGAGCTGTGTACGGATATGAAATTTCAACTTTTGGGATTTTGACAAGTTGTTTGGTTGATTGAATTTTAAGGGACTAATTTATTGGTACAATAAATTTGGTTGTTTGGTAGGACTTCTTAGACTCAGTTCATGGTTTATGTGTGGCCTTTGAAATGGCGATTGTTTAAATTTTCTTGGAAGTATGAATGATATTATAAAGAATCTTGTTGCGGACATATCTTTTAGAAGTACTACTCCCTGTATTTTGGTACCATAAATAAATTTGTAACCTGCAAAAGAGAAATCTTGCCGTGTTCTTGATGCTAATATGATTTTTTTGGTTTCATTCCCTATACTCATAAAATCAGTTGTAGTTCATATTGAGGAGTTTTTATTTCTTGTATCTGTGAAATTTGAGTTCTTAAATGTGTTGGACTTGCAGACTTTTGATCGCCCTTGCATCCAGAGATGGCTAAACGAAGGCAACCGAACATGCCCTCAAACCGGAGAAGTCCTCTCTCATACTGTTCTTACTCCTAATCACTTGGTACTAGAAATAATTTCACAGTGGTGTAAGGAGCATGGAATTGAGCTGCCAAAACCCGTTCAGGATACTGATGAGCATGTTGTGACTGATGTCAGTAGAAGCCATTTAAATTCACTTCTTGAGAAGATGTCCTCTTCCCTCTCTGATCAGAAAGAAGCAGCGAAAGAGCTTAGGCTGCTAACGAAAAGGATGCCATCATTTCGTGCACTTTTTGGTGAGTCTACTGATGCCATTCCCCTATTGCTAAATCCGCTGTCACCTGGCAGAGTTGATTCTGATCCTGATCTCCAAGAGGATTTGATCACAACTTTACTGAACCTCTCAATTCATGATAATAATAAGAGACTAGTTGCTGAGAATCCATTGGTGATCCCTCTGCTAATTGACTCCTTAAGAACTGGAACTGTTGAAACAAGAAGAAATGCTGCTGCAGCACTATTCTCATTATCGGCCATTGATGCTAACAAGCTTATAATTGGAAAATTGGGTGCCATCACTCCTTTAATTGAACTTCTGGAGGAAGGGCATCCTTTAGCCATTAAGGATGTTGCGTCTGCAATCTTCAATCTTTGTATTCTCCTCGAGAATAAACGGAGGGCTGTCCATGCAGGGGCAGTCAGGGTGATCCTTAGAAAGATCATGGAACGTGCACTCGTTGATGAGTTGTTGGCAATTCTTGCAATGCTTTGTACTCACCAAGCAGCAATCGAGGAAATGGGGGAACTTGGTGCCGTACCTTGCTTATTCAGCATCATAAGGGAAAGCATTTGTGAACACAACAAAGAAAATTGTGTTGCTATTCTGTACAATATCTGCTTTAATGATAGGACCAAAATGAGGGAGATTATGGAGGAGGAAAATGCTAATGGTACACTTTCTAGACTTGCGGAGAACGGGACTTCAAGGGCCAAGAGAAAGGCCAGCGGCATACTTGAGAGGCTCAATAAAGCTGCTTCTATTGTGCATACAGCTTTGATGAAATAAAGCCCTGCATTGTAAATACTCTTCCTTCCTTGAAATTGTACACATTGTTATGAGGTCATTACCTGTAAAAACATCACAAAATCTGTACTCACTCCTATATTCATGATAGGTCACATCACAAGCTTGTAGATCAAGCAAAGACTGTGTTACTTCTTCTTACCTTCAACGATCATAAATGAAATTGTAGTATTGCAGGTATGTTTTTCTTTCTGGCTTATTTGTCTGTCAATGAATCCTCATTTTATTTTATTTTTTGCTGGCATATCATTTGATTGTGATTGTGATATTTACATTGCTGCCGAAGGGCCTATTGAATAAAAGTGTTGAAGGCTGAGGTCCTGAGGGTGACTGCTGCAGTTTGAGGGTCTCCTTTGATTCTAGCATGTCACCACCAACCTTTTTAGAACTAGTGTCGGCACCATATCACAAAATAGTTTCTTAATAAATAACAAGTGGATCAAAGCCAGCTCCAAATCAGAAATGTGTCAAGAAGGATGTTGGCCCCAAGGGGGGATTGTAATATCCCACATTCCTTAGAAAGGGTGCTAGTAATGTCGTCCCAAGGGGCGTGGTTTGGTGGTGGTGTAGGGCTCAGGATCTGGCCTCCAGGTCCTGGGTTCGAATTCAGAGGTTGCATTTCTTATAAGAGCATGGGGCAGCCGAGAGTTTTACATGCTCCGCTTAAACGCGGGTCGGGCGGTTTGGCAACGGTGTTTCCAACGTTTCCAAAAAAAAGTGCAAGTAATGTCCTTATAAATCTTGAGACCTCTCAACTAGTTGGAGGCCTTTTAAATGGGTTTGGGACATGTCAAGAACAAAACCGTTAGGGGTCAGGACTTCAGAATTGAGCCGTCCTAGATAGCTCCAAAGCAGTCAATATCTAAAAATTTGGTCAGCTTTAAAACTAGTTGATGTTGAATTCCAGTCTGAACACAATGCGCCTACTTGTAATTCCACACCTGCCCTTATCCAGGATTGCAGTTTTTAGGTTAATAATGTAGCAATCAATATGTTGAATTTCCATTTTATAAATTCTCATACTGTTAATTTTCAAACTAACAATCTCAGAAACCATGGCCTGTGAAATAGTGGTTCATTTCAGCAACTTCAATAGCCTTGGACCACTTTGACAAGGAACCTTATCCTTATCATATTAAAAGTATGAGTAACACTTGGTTGGATTAGCCGAATTTTTAATTTTATTTTTTGTTTCTTGCTGCCATTTGCTCTGCATCACTAGTCATGTTCTCCTATATATATATATATATATATTCTATAAATTGGTTATAGAGAATCACAATCAGTAAGTTTTTAAAATATATTTGCAAGCCCTAATTCACAAATCTGCATCTTCATTTGTCAAAGTGTAAAGCAACAATGACCACATGTTTGACATCCCACTTATATTTAATAACTATTGATTTCATTTCTCAACAACTGGAAATTAAAAGCCGCAAGACCCCAATTTCAAATGTACCCTAAATCAAATATTAGAGAATAATTTAGGTTTATGTAAAATGAAGGTTATCATATATATGATCATGGATCTTTAAAACTTCGTATATCATTGTAAATGGTAACTAAGAACGATTTTTGCATCATGTGACGTGTCATTTATCGGTTCGAGAAAATCTACAATACAACAGAGGTATCACGTCATTCGTGCAACAATCTAATAATTCATTGTCACGCGTGTTAAAATATTAAAAAACAACTAAAAAGATGGATATTAAATCATACATGTCATTTACTAATTTGTTAGTGATACCACCTCACTCATACCTCTGTTGCATCAAAGTATTACTCCATCGATTCGTAATTAGGTTGGTGTAAAATTCTATTGAGGAATCTAAATTTTGTTATTATTTAACAATCTCTCTATAAAAGATATGGATAAAAATGCGTATATCGTAACTTTTCTCAAATTATATTTATAGCAGGAGTTTTATGTATGGATAGATAGGGGTGTTCATAGGGTCGGGTCGACCAGCGATCTGACCCAATCCGGTCGGGTTTATGAATTTTAAAATTCAATTTCGGGTCAATTTGGACTAGTCAGAAAACTCGGGTCTGACCTGATTTGATGTAAATGATATTATAATTATAATATATATATATATATATATATATATATATATATATTTTTTTTTAATGATACGATTTTGACCAGAAACAAGTGTAGTTGAAATGACAAAGTATTTAGTCTTTATGTTCGAATCTCAACTTAAACAATTCCGAAAATTTTATTTTTTCTTTCTTTTTCCAAAAACATGAAAACAAAAAATAAAATGCTAATGCTGAGAATCGAACATGTAATCAGGTACAAATTAATCAAAGACTTTGTCATTTCAGCTACACACATATCTTATCAAATTTGTATCAATAAGATCTGCAGTTTTTTGACCCGACCCGCATGGGTCACCTTCTCAAATTTCGGGTTTCGGATCAAAAGACCCGAATGACCCAACCTGACCCGATCGAATCATAAAAAAAATCTAAAAATTCGATCCGATCCGATCCGACTCGACCCGTGAACACCCCGAATGGTGTCAATTTCAACTTGAATGGATGTTTATGGTTATGGAGTGTAGTAGCTAGGGATGCATTTATTGAATAATCGGTAAAAAAAAGTGGTCCTTGCAAAGTGGGGGAGTATTTCTTTGGGAAATGAATAAAAAGTGCCTTTTTGATAACGAAGTGAATGTTATGTTACAAAAACAGAACCAGTGGATCTGCTTTTATATTCCATTATCTTTAATCTATTATAGCTTTCTATATTTACCCAAAAATGGACTTTGGCAAACCATTTGCTCGAGAAACCAAAAGTTAAGTAAAGAACAAAGTCAAGGATATATAGTGACATATTTAATAAAATGTGATTAATTGTATTCTTATATTTAATAAAATAAAAATAAAATTTAGAAAAAGGACCAAGACGATAGTTTTCTATTATACTATTATGTTGGATCGACAAAGTTCGATTATTGAGAGTTAGGTTGACAGAAACAACATTAAAAATATGTTGTTTTGATATTGTTTGAAAATAATAATGAACTATCACGTTTCTCAAAGTATCTCAATGTGTTAAGAGTTAAAACTAGGGCAATTTTTAAAAAGCAACATTTCATTAAGATATAAATTGGAAGAAGCACAAACTTGGAAATGCATACCATTAATATAAATTAAGAATTATAAACCGACATAAAATTCATAGTACTCTCAACAATATAATTTATCAGACACCTAATTGTTTTTTTTTTCCAGTGATAAGTTTGTAATATAATAACACAAACAAATAGCCTCTCTTTTTTGTAATCTAGTAAAAATATTTTAAAAGTTGAAGTTGGATTTTTTGTAATAAGTTAAGAGAATTAGTAGCCAGAGAAAATTTGTCATCAATGCACTATCCTTTTAAAAAAGCATAATTATTAAAATTGGTGGAATCTACTATTTTTACCAAAGGTTACTATCCTAACCAACAAAATATTTATTAATAGTTCATGTAAATGTGATGTTGTGAATGAACTAGAATCCCATATAAATATTCGCTCATTTATATGTTTAAAATTGAAAATAGCCACAAAAGGAGGGGAAAAAACCTGAATCTCAAATTTTAATCTAAAAACCTGAATCTCAATAAAAATTTAGGATCCTTGATCATTTGGTTGGGGATTAAAGATGATTTTTCGTCCTGATTAAAAAAAAAAAAATCAGGATTTGTGATGATTTTTCGTCCCAAATTATAATTGGAACGGGGACGTGACTGATTCAGTAAGAGAGGTCTCAATTTCCATTTCTACCTCATGTATTACTATAAAAATCAAAATATTTATAATAAAACTCAGTATATTAATTTTAAAATATTAAAAGTGTTTCGCTTAACTTCACCAAACAGCATATGAGTTTTATTATTTTTCCATTTTTTTAATCAAATTTAGTCAAATCAACCAATTTTGAAGGAAAATGCCCTTTCTTCTCCAAGTTTCTTTATCTCTCTTCGTGGTGGATTGCTAACTTACGATTTTTCGCTATTTCCTCTTCACTGTTATAACTCTCCACAAGTTATTCTCATTTCGCTCAAAAGCACTTAAAAAAAAAAACAAAACAAAAACCATGAATTCTTATAAACTCGAACTCACAACATTAAATTTATCTTACGAGTCCAAATAGCCCACACTTAAAAGTAATTATTTGTGATAGACCCTAATTTTTTTTAGCCATTTCTGATAAATTCCCATAAATAACAGACTCCAAATGATGGTGCAATATTGTTAGTAGAAAAAATCGTTTTAGGACGAATGAGTATATGAAGGACGAAAAGGAAAGACGTATATCGCCCAAGGACGAACAAGTTTATGAAGGACGAAAAGGAATGAAGAGGCAAAGACATAATCTCCCAGCAAACGAGGAACTATGAAGGGAAAA